>JAQBSW010001684.1:0-125282 GCA_029291075.1 Eudiplozoon nipponicum | reverse complement strand
ATGAACGGAAGGTATAATCTCATGTACACATTCGTTTCGTGCTTAATAACTATAAATCTGCCAGAATAACTATGGTTTATTACAGCCAAATGCCAGTCCATACCTGGTCATGTGTGAAACGGTATCATTAAGTTTCCCCATACTAAAGTGCGGCAATCAACCTTTTCATGATGTGAATTTCTTTTCAAAATCACTTTTCTGGATGGCTCTCGCCATTAGTTTTACTGATATGCACCAGATCTAATCAGGAATGGAGTAATTAGAATGATGATGTATCCTTTCCAATACCGAAGCAACTCCTCACTATCAGCTGCCTTT
This sequence comes from Eudiplozoon nipponicum, assembly GCA_029291075.1. NCBI lineage: Eukaryota > Metazoa > Platyhelminthes > Monogenea > Mazocraeidea > Diplozoidae > Eudiplozoon > Eudiplozoon nipponicum. The sequence continues at coordinate 124,964 of JAQBSW010001684.1, read as the reverse complement.
GTAGGATTGAAAGTTATTCCAAGAAGAGAACTGGTTTCTTGGTTATATGGCGCCGCGCTACTCTTGAGGTCTAAACAATCATATATCGATGGATTGATGAAGCTTAAGAAAAAATACTGCTAAAAATTGGAAAAAAACTAAGTAAATTTAAAGCAAGCTCACATGACAGAATACCGAGATATCCGACGCCTGTATATGCGTTTAGATGAAACCAAGCCAGTTTCACCGGTCCAGGATAACCAAGAAGAACGGACATTGTCCAAAGAGCTTGACAAGAAAACAAAACGATTAAGGCATATTTAAAGTCTACTCTGTTACGTGCAATAATCAATCGGAAAAGGTTAACAAAAGTAGTGACCAGATAAGCATGAAATAAACAAGCCTAGCCAAGATATATTAAACAGGATTATTAAGATGCCACTCGAAAGCACATTTAGATACACATAGATACATAACTGGATGATTAGTTTAAAATTCATATTGTGCTTAAAAGAAAAAATCGAGCCAGTGCACAGATGATATAAGCGTTCTATGATCAAATCTAACAGCTATTTTATCTTGCTAGGCTTACTCTATAACCTGGAAAGTTAACCTGGTAACGAATGTAGTAAATTTACCAATGTTTTCATTAAATTGAAAAGTATACCGGATAACAACGTATCAGGCGAGATCTCTGTACTTAGTGGTCTTTTACGTCCTAGGGAATGGCGGCTATTTCAATGCACAACTAAATAAAACTGCTCCACTAACGGAAGCCTTGACAAAATTAATTTCGCGTAAAATCGTTGAATCAACAGTTCCAAGCTCTAAAATCCCGCCCGGAACCATAATCTATTCTAAAAGCCCCAATATTAAGAACCAACTACAGAATTGTGCCAAAAGACAATTAGGCAAACCAGGCAGATAAAGTGATATCCATAATACATAGATCGACCCCATTCTTATAAGACGATGGTTTTGTGTTGACTAAGAAAAAAGAGCGCACCAATATAGTTACACAAAATGAGTAAATACAAACAGTTAAATATTTGAACAACAAAACTGCAAGAAATTACACGTCAACTGAGCGCCTGCATTCCGCACGTAACGGCGTCAATTGAAAGTGGACCTAACAGTACGGCAAAACTTCATGAAATCCTATGAACGCGCTGGACCAGCTGTATTAAAAACCAATAGTGTAATAAACAGCATTAGTAACACTTGAAAGAAAAAACTGAACAAGTTTAAGCTGGTCTTAGGAAGATCTATAATGTATCTTATCTTCGTCAAAGATCTGCATCGGGTGGAATGTACTGTGTAACCATCGAAAATTCGCACACAGTTTCGTAAGTATCGCGTGCAATTTGAAATCAGCCAGGCAGCTGACAGGAACTAACATTGGCTTAATTTTGCTTACTAGTTAGGTTCAGTGTGAATGAAAAAAACCTAATTGAATTATCTGCAAATATCTGATATTTTAGCAGAACCACTTCATCAAAACATTCGAACTTATCCAATTATTACAGCGCAGCTAGTAAAGCTGCCAATATTAGCAATGAAGAGATCCGTCAATTCTTCTACGAGATCAACGCTTCTTCTCTTCAAAAGTTGGTGGAATTTCTTCTCTGAGGGGACTGTAAAGCTAGTAGAATCGATGAAAAAATTGAAATGTACGAATAAAGGTTTAAATGTAGCTGCACAAGCATATGGTTGCAACTTAAACGAGCAATCAGTTGCAACAGAAAAAGTGTCATATTTTTGTCAACCTACAAGATAATATTGGACTTTCGGCAAATTACGGTGATATCATTTTGCTGTTACTGTGAAAAATTTCGATCCAAAGCCTCCGATTTTGCGGAATGACGCCATATCGTCAGCTCGAAAAGAATTAGTCTACCAGGGATACTTTTTGATAGTGGGTTGATCTGTATTGGCGGAGAATTTCGGGCGTAACAGCGTTATTTTTTTCACTTTCGAAACGATGGGGATACCAATATTTATCAATGCGTTAATAACTCCTAGAGACAATCTAATATTTACTTAAATATATAAACAATTCGGCATTTTAAAAATATTTACTTGACTGCTGAGGCTTGTGGCGTATATCCGTAAGTGACCAACATTACATTAGCAAACATATTAAGAATGTAAGCTAGTCTAATTTGCAGTACCGTTTGTTATTTCGTGCGCGCTAAAAGCTTTCTTCAATACTAAATTATTTATTATAAATCAATTTGGTGCCCATGGGATGGAATACTCTTGGAGTGATTCTGGAGAAGAACTACAATCGTCTATCACACGATTGAGCAAATAAAGGCGATACTAACTTAAAACCTTCAATCAAAATTCGGTAAGTGCCTGATTGGCCTATCATTTTCGACAGTTGAAGTTTAAAAACCGTGCTGACAAGCAGAAGTTCTAGGAATTATTGAAAGGCGACTGACGACGCTATCCCGTATGAACAGGAGCAGAATATACATTGAAATACACACAGTTGACTTCTATCAGCCACAGCTGATCCTGGGGCATCGATTAAGCCAAAGAATAGTTTATTCCTTGGCTCATGGAATGTGTGAGCTCTTGCCAAAGGCAAAGTCATTATTTTACGGATACCGAACTGCGCGTGCTTGATATCCATATCTTTTTTCTCCAGGAGACCGGAATTGCTTCGAAAACGCCACATTCCATTCGAGCCTAGTCGACGGAAATAAGCAGTCCTTCACTCATCTCAACGCTGGTGTGCTCCAGTAAAGTACTGTGTTTCCGCAGAAATCCCAACATTAATTTCAATGAAAAATATTTCTCTAAAACACTATTATATGTTACTTCTGGCAGTCAGCGTTTTTCGGACATCCTAATGATTGATAATGATTTCAACATCAAACTAGACCAAATCTGCATGGAAAACAGAGCTGCAGGAAGTTAGTCGCTGGCTAAAACTAGATGTGATAACGACACCATGATCTACAAACTTTCTATTAGCTTTAACCTGGTCGCAGTGAACATAATTTTATAACCCCACGGCCGGCATCTTGCTGAAAGTTGAAGCAGTTTTATCCATGCAAGTGGAATGGTTATATGTCATTTACTCAGATTGCAGACACGCTGGTTTGCAAACGATAGTTTTTCTCTCCACAGGACATGAGAGCATATAACGGGTGCTCTATTGGTTTAATCAATATATCTGCCCAGTCACTCGGCAGCCAGAATCCAACTGAAATTCCGACAACTGCAGCGGTCCATATTCTGTCAGAATATTCGTGCACCAAAAACGGATAAAATTATGCTGATGTACTTTTGTGACGCAAATGCTTCTGCTTGACTTACTTGAACGTTAGTCAGGAGCACGTAAGATAACATCTTTGACAGTATCAAGAAAAATATGAAGTTTGGTCTGGACTTGCATTCCGAGGCTAAAATTTGTCAAATGCTTTGCTATGTCTACGAACATCAGAACACACGAGTTCGCAGCATTTACTCTGAAACCAAAAGTACACAGCCTAGCACGTCAAATTTGCAAGGAAATTTCTGCCAACTACGAAGCAGATGGAGATCAACCCGTCCAATAATTTGGAATCCGACGTACAAGCGTTGGTTATGCTGTAATAGGGGTACAGGCACCTCTAATTTGTAATCGCAGGTCGTCAAGCCCTACCAATCCGCATTGAGAACGGCATGGTTAGTGATGAAGTGAGGTCTTACGATCGTTACAAGAAGGCCATCGACTAGCAGCACCCTTGAACATAACAAGACGGCTTCAGTGTTTGCAAACAACTTTCTGTTTACTGTTTCATTATAATTTTGATCTCATTTAATGAATAGCTAATGAAAGCGGTTTTGTGTTTAAGGAATCGCGATCCTTTGTCAGTTGTGGTAAGTTTCCATGGTTGGTATAATTTTCGCTTACAAAATTAAATTTGCATCTTTAAAATGAATTGGATGCCTTTAAAATTCTTCCATTGCTATTTCGGCGAGCAGCATAACTGTGCTTTCAGCTATTTCTAGATAAATGCTTTTAGGGAGATACTTCTTGCTAATCCGTTAAGGGAGCTTTTAACTGTGGCCTGTATTTCAATGGTGTCATGTTCGCCTAAATTCTCTTTGCGGATCTAATTTTTTTCTCTTCGTCAGAGTACATCCTTCACACCTTTTGACAAGAATGAATTTCTATGATTGGAAATAAAAGTGTCAGAATTAATAGGAACATTCGATTGACCGAGAAATTTGTCTTAATCTCCTGTCAGATGGTCCATCGCGTTTTCACAAATCATAAAGACATTACATGGACTTTCGTACACGTTTCAATTATATGAAAGAGCAATTGAACTATTCTATTGGAGTCTTGCTTTTTGGATTTATTTTATCAATGGAATTAACTAAACACCCTAAAAATATTACTTTTAAACAAGGTTGCGATCTTGAAATAAACACCTGGCACATTATGTACACACATTTGTCAGTATGTACTAATATTTTATAGTGTAAAATGCAATTCATCAAAGAGACCGGTTTCATCCTTATTGGGAACTCATCATGTACTGGCCAGGATTTTCCGCGGAGAGGACTCGAACCTGGGCGTCTGCTTTGGAATCTGGCGCTCTAAGCACTGAGCCACCCAGCCGCACACTACAAAAAATTTTCAGTTGTATACTAACTAAAATAGCTAGGTTAGTCTCTCTTCTTTTAGGTTCCAACTAACCGGAACAAACACCACACTACATGAATAAGTGAGATTGAAATAAGCATTTATAAAATTAATCAAACATTGGGTGTGCGGGTGGTGACAACAATTACTTTAATCAGGGTTACGATCTTGATATAAACACCTGACCCATTATGTACATACATTTTTCAGAACAAACTAAGTTTTTTATATTGTAGTAAAGTCAATCTGTCCAGTAGACCGGTTTCGTCCTTATTGGGAACTCATCATGTACTGGCCAGAATTTGCTGCGGACAGGACTCGAACCTGGGCACGTCTGCTTCGGAATCAGGTGCTCTAACCACTGAGCCACCCTGCCGCACATTATAATTTTTTAATCTATATACTAATGTTTTTGTCAGCCTTTCCTTTAGGTGGAACCAACATGCCATCCCTTTAGACTCCAAGTTCAAACTAATTAGTTTGTTATTCTGTTTATGGATATTTCTTAAGTATTATTTAATAAATCATTTTATCATCACATATGGTTGGAAGCACCACTTAAGAAATAGCTCGTTTCAATACGAATACAAATGTCATTGATAAAAAATATTTTTTTATTAAGGTAAGATGTTGAGCCTATCCTTTGTAAATTTTCCAGTGTCCATGGCCTGAGATAATAAACACTAACTTTTTTCTGAAGAAAAGCGATTGAATAATCGATAGTAAATGTAATGTGGATAAATTGACAACACATTTCTTATATAATACTTAACATATGTAGATTTATAAAGTTGTAATATTCAAAGGTTTTCGTTTTATTGATTTGATTTTCCTATAGTAAATGTAATGTGGATAAATTGACTACGAATTTCTTGTATAATACATAGCACATGTAGATTTATAAAGTTGTAATATTCAAAGTTTTCCGTTTTATTGATTTGATTTTCCTATAGTAAACAGAGAATCATGAAGCTGGATGCCAAAATTCAATTGCCAAATCTAAACGAATGCTTTACAGTTTATGAATATTCATGCAAGCGCACATAAATTTAACGTAACAAAAATCAACTGATCAACAGAATCCAACAACATATACCACAGAAATTGATTAAAAAGGCATAGAACTGTTCTTAAAATGAACTATGTGTGTTTACAACAGGGTGCAGAACCATTTTAACAATTTTTTCATCTTAAATAAAGCATTCGGGAAATTCTAATGCATATTCACTACTTCCTACATAAAACACCAAAATACCGACCTAAATATACAATGTCCCCCCACCTAATCATACCTTATTCATCTGCCTACGAATAATTAAATGCAGGAATAATGTTCAGGTATGCATGAAAACTTGGCCATCCACGTAAAAACATCCGTACTTGCAATAACCAGAATCAAAAGCTTTTGTAAAAAGATCAAACAATAAAAGAGCAGCTAGATCACAAGCACGGCTTGGTGAGAAATTACAAAGTTCTTATGAAAACTCTTAGAATAAATTCGAAGCATCATTAACACAAACATTGTTAATGGTTCTTTCGAATTAACAGAAGAACAGAAGAACAAGAACGTCGCCAATAAAATAATGGTCGCAATTGATGTAGCGTTGCTTTTTATAAACATTTCACTAGCAAAGACTAGGATGATTCTCTGCGATTTAATCCAAAATGAATATCTGGCTTGTCCAATTTGTGTGAAGGACATAAAAGAATTTATATTAGCCTGTACAGAAAAAAATCTATTTATATCTTAACAGCGAATACTCCCGAAAGTTCAATGATGCTTCCATTGGAAGTTGTTCTGTACCACTTCAAGCGGATGTATACATATATCACCTAAAAACCGTCCTACAGAATATTTTTGACCAATCATTGCTACATATACAATATCTAGACGATCTAATATTTTTTTTATTTTAAAGGCTGTAAAGCCTAGAAAACATTTAGAAAAGGCCAACAAAGCCGGTCCAGATATCAAATTTACATTAGCGGAAAAAAGAGTGTCCAAAATCTTACAAAAAGAACCTGGTAAATAACTTGACCTACTGAAACAGGAAGATATGATCCGAGCACAAAGTCGAGGAAGACTTTGAAAAAGATGGTGTAAATGAACAATCTTTCGGATAAATTCATCGATGATAACATGAGGCGTCGCCGAGTTTGCGTAACAGAAATTTAGACCTGAATCGAATAATAGTAAAAAAGAGGGCAGCAACCAAGTCAGATGGATAAGAGGAACGGCAAGAAACAGATGTGCCGCGAAACAAGAAAATACTCGGAGCTCAGGAAGAAGCAGCAGCTGTACAATTACCAACAAAGACACTCGGCCGGGCAATGAAGAACAAAAGCAAACAAAACAGCAAAAGCAGATCCACGAGAAACGCATTTTCACACTTCCATAAACAGACGATATACCTGGCGTAGAGCACAAGTGATATACACAGGCACATTTAGTAGCTGGCCAATACAAGCCTCAAACTATTCACACATGCGACACAAAAAACCTCAACTAACTTTAATTCAATAATTTGACGAAGCATTTAAAATTAACATGTAATTTTAATATTTTTTGTGCTTAAGCTTATGCGAAATAGCTTTGCTAAGATCTTGGCAAAGATATTCACAAATAATTTTACCTCCATCATCATCATCATCATCATCATCATCATCATCATCATCATCATCATCATCATCATCATCACCATCATCATCATCATCACCACCACCACCATCATCATCATCATCACCATCATCAAAGGCAGCAATACAAAGGTCGCTAGTTACAGATGATTCAGCACCTGCATTCTGAACGTATGGAGGAGTTTTGTTCATAATAATATCTTTAAAAAGAATTTTAAAACGCACGAAAGTGGAAAACATTCACGAGCACCACTCCAGGTAGTAAAGTTATTCGTTAGTTCGATGTAGACCTTGACTAGATCAGAAGTGATTTTATAGAGAGTAACTTACAATATTCACAAATTTGTTGGGTACAACACTTTAGACTGAACATCGAATAGCACATCTGGATCAACTGAGTCAAATGCATCCTTGAAGTCTAGGAGGATGTCTATTGTAGGACGGCGATATATATGCCGCTGTTGATTGATCTTGACCACACATACGATATCGTGCTATTATTTGACAATCGAGATTCTGTTCCGATTACCTTAGATAGATTAGCAGACGTTGTTCCGTCTTTCCGTATGAAATTCGCATCCTATAAATGTAAGATACTTTTACATGATCACACACCACTCATTCAAACTCTACGAATGCAGAACGACAAGTTTACATTCCTTGGCAGCTCTTTCAATAACATAGGCAATATGTCTGACGTGGTCAGAATGACAATTGCGAAAGCAAGAGAAGCTTTCCAAACCTTCGCCATTTATGGAGAAACACGAGTATTTCACTCAATCTTAAAGGTCGTGTATGCAATTCATTTGTACAAGCGGTTGGATATTTTAGACGTTTACAGACTTTCGACCACCGTCTTTGAGAAGCATATCACATATAGGTTACCAGCAACGAATAACAAACGCTTACATCCGTAGAGGTATTTTTAGATCGGTCAACAAAGCTCCAAAAACAGCGTTGGCTTGATCAAATTTTGCATGTCTTCAATTCGATTACCTGGTAGAGCATTAGTCTTTCACATAGAGCCAGATTGGCATAAGAAACATGGTGGATAGAATTTTATATGGCAGGTATAGCAAAAGGTAACTACATTCAAATTCGGTAGGATGGGAACCAATCGCCAGTCTAAACGAGGACCACGTGCGCATCGGAATTTATGATTGGAAACCCCGCGCGATACGGCATCGAGTCGAGCTAAGTGACGATCTTGTTGAATATTTCTAGCAGAATCATCTTCTTAAATTTCGTTCCTTTGTTGGCCAGAATTGGCTGCAATGTTTGATTGTTTGTGACAGATACAGCAAAAAGTGCAAGGAAACCGTATTGCTGGTATTGCATTGCTTTAAAGCTGTCTTGACCGAAATTATGCTAAGAAGATGTTCAGTTTGCCTCATTTCTGTGTGTTATCTAGGCAAACCAACTCATACTAACTAGATCCTACCTTTCACTAACCATTCTCCTTTCCTAATTTGTTTGCCTAAATCATTATTTACGTCATTAAATATTTCTTGTTTTTCGTCTTTCCTTCTTTCATTTTTCTTACTGTTATGTAGCAGTGAAACGTTAGCAACAAATGAATTATGTAGTATTGTGAGTGAAGATGATTATGTTCTTTCTTAATCAATTTTTTCTTTTCATAAAATACACTGTTTAATATTCAATCGCAATATGCATGAAAAAGAAATATTTTTTATGTGCAAATAATTAATCGATTTATATGAAATTCTAGATCAAAATTAACCAACTGACGTGGTCCAAATATAAAACCAATGCTATCAGCTATGGCAAATTTTCCCATTGTATCCGTGATTTTTTGTTTTGGCAAAGCATCTGTTACATATCCACGTACCACACAAGTGCTACCAAAACCAGCTCCAATAATGAAACGAGCACAAATCACGAGCCAAATACGACGCTGCAAATGCAAAGAACACAAACAAAAAACTGTGAAATCATCTTGTTCATAGTTCAGTCTATTAATCATAATTCATTTTAATTGTATTCTAATATTAGCAATTAGTAAACGTATCAAAACAAATAAACTAAAAGAACTTACCACACACTGATTGAACAGAATGATCAAATAACTTCCCACGATAGATGAATTTCCCGAACACTAAATTGATATATATCCCATACTTAACTATATTAACATACACATATATGGCACAAAAAATGCACACACATGTGTGCTCATGCCTCACTGATACAAAAGTCCATGTTTAATCAAAGGGAACTAGTGGGATGGCCAAACAAAACATAAAAGTTAATAAATGATGTTATACTGCCGCATAACGAACTAAAGGCATAGCCATGTTTGGGGCTGCAAAAGATCACCAGATCACTTATTCATACTGCAGGTTACATAATTTGTATTCGTATCACGCATTCAATGTGCAAAAATAAAGAGAAATTTAATCAGATAAAAGATGAGTTTCTTTCTTCTATTCTTCTCAAGTATCCACAAATTTACATATCTTTATATATATATATATATATATATATATATATATATATTTCTAATTAGGAAGAAAAAACACATTAATAAAACAACAAGCACCTGGCCTAAATATTCAAAAGTTTCATCAACATGATATTCGAATCGACTGGCCACGAATAACAAAATTCAACAACAATTTACTAGTATAAAGGCAAGACCGAACACGCCCTCGACTAGACTCAACAGGCATTCAATCGGATTAAATACTCTTTGTTGCGGAGAACTAATATATATGCAAGTATGTATTAGGTGTTGCAAACCTAGTAACAAATTATTTCAGTCGCGACCAGAAGGATGAACCAAAGACAGCATGAACGGAAAGTATAACCTCGTGCACATTAGTTTTGTGCTTACTGGCGACACATCAGTAGGAGCCGATATTACGTCCTTTAGCCACTATATATTTGAGTGAGGAATGTGGAATAATAGGATGGGAGAATCTCCTAGACGAATGTGTATACCTGCAGTAGTAAAGCTAACATCACGTAAAGTCTCGACAATGCGACTTCAATGCTAACTCACACTATATAATATATATACCGAGTCTGTAAAGGATACTAACTCTATGGCTATTGTGTCAGTAATCGATAACAACATCATCGTACCCAAATTTACATGGTGCTAACAATATGGTTGCCGAGTCGGTACATGGTGCTAACATGATGGATATCAATGTATGCTATAGTTCACTGAAATTGAGAATTACAACTACTTCTGAACACCTGTTAGCTCAGTAAATCCATACACTCTGGCCTTGATCGATATCAGTTATCACATTTCCCGGTAAGCATGACATCATTCCATTCAATATATATATTAGTTAACTGATGTTTGTTGCGGAGAGCTAAGATATATGCAAGTATGTATTAGGTGTTGCGAATCTAGTGACAAATTAGTTCAGCTGTGACCAGAAGGACAAACAAAAGACAGCATGAACTGAAAGCATAATCTTATGCACATTCGTTTCGTGCTTCAATAGCATTGGCAACAAACTGAAGAGGAAAAAGTAGACGCACATACGGTGACAGAAATTTCCAAACATATCAGCGCTCAACACTGCAATCCGCGTTTGCGCTGTTTTACTTTACTTTACTGCGGCTGACTCCTTTTGGAGGATAAGCCGGTTCCACATTTCATGGAGTTTCTTGGGAATTTGGTACAAGTGGTGTCCCCTCACCACTCGGTTTGCGCTGTTACGAAGTCAAGAACACAAATTTTCGCAAAAAAGGTGAACAAAAGACTACACTCGGAAAAATAGCACTGGTACACGTAACAGCGTACAATGCGAAATGGCTAATTCTCAAGCCATCAATAAAATAATGACCAGATCTCAGACACCAATTTGCAATACAGCAACAATGACCTTTACATGCACACAGGCTCATACACAGACACAAACGGATACACACTTACCAATCAGCCAAAACAAGAAATAGAAGCAAAACCGTGTCAGATTTTTTGCCACCCACATAATCAGATGAAAACCCAGAATTCATATAAATGAAAGATTGTAGAGCGAAGTTTAGTAATCTGGAAGTAAATGACCATTATCCACTTTGTTATTGATGTGATATATATATATATATATATATATATATATATATATATATATATACATGGCCGCCATAAAGAGATTACAGACTAAGGTCAACTCTCTGCTGTAATAGAAAATTACGCTTGACTAAGTGTATGTGCAAATGAAACAGATATATTTATTGATGCACATTGTACTAAACTTGACAAAATGACCACGAATAAATTATAATGTGAAACTAAAATATACTTCTTAAAATGCAGAAATAAAAGTGACTCTAAGAAGGGCCCATGTAAATGTGCTTTGCTACATCACCCATCGCTAAAACTGGCCCTGTCTAAGTCAAGTTTAATTTGAACTCATCGACGGAGTCTTTTTCTCGTTTCTTCTCGATGCTCTAAAATATTTTCTGTCAGGTCACTTTGCATTTGGTGTTTTGACGTACTAGTTTTCGGATGACATGATGATGACACATATTCTTGATCTTTATCACTTTCTGATATAATTGTGGTCTGAATACGGAACACAGATGCAGGCTTTGAACGGTCAATGGATACTAGTTTGTGACTTCCGCTGTTGTCAATAACAAAACATTCGTGAACTCACTTGATTATATTGTGATGTCTGGTGAACTTTGGTTTCAAAATGGACTGTACTGTGTCCACTCGTACATAAACATGCTTATATGCGTCCATAACTTTGGAAAAATAAACAGGCGGATGGTCTTCTCTAGTGGGTTTCTGACGCAAATTGTTTAGAACACGATGGAGTTTTTATATAGTATCGCACAATAAAAATAAGTTTACTGAAGGAATCTGATATTTTAATGTTGGTAATCTTTGGAACACATTTGACGATCTCCTGTACTCGGAAATGAAGGGGTGCGAACAAATCATTACTTTTGAGTGAAAGAACAGGTAATTGTCACAGTCAATTACAACACGTAAAATTAAATTCTTAGCCGGGTCCAACAAGGTACATTTGGCTGTATCCATTAACAGTTTATACTTCGCTTTGTATTCTAGGTTTAATATATAATATGGTACGACCGCGACAGAAGATGTCTACGTGAATACATTACGCAGACCTAATGAAACCGAGATTTGCCAGGTCGTGTTCTGACTGACTGCCAATTGGTGACCTTTGACTAATAAAAGTAACTTTTCCCACTGCTACTTAGATGGATAGTGCTCATTAGCCTTTGTTAGCAAAATATCTAAGGAAACTGAAAACAAACCATCTCCACCCGGAATCCGCGACATAGTCTTCTTTTGCAGCCTAGCTATATCTATGAACAACATAAACTATAGGGAATCCATACTGAATCGGCTGTCACTCAGGATAAAAAGGGTCGTCTTATCTGCTGAATCGTGCAAAATCAGGCTACTGCAGATACCTTCATTTCCGACACTTCTTCCAATATAGAAATAACGCTCCATTAGACGCAATGAATATGGTGTGTCTTGATCATATCAATATAAATCGGACTGCAAATATCTAAAATAGCTGAAGTAAACTAACACTCATTAAGCCTAGGTTAGGTCTTAATGTAAGTGCATTTAATGTGCGGACATTAGAACAAATGGCACCAAAGTAAACTCTAGTGTGTACATTGGATAAATTATAAGGTGATATATTGCGCGTCGGAAAATAAAATACAGGACGCTAAAAGTATTACAGAAATGGGTGCGCCATTCTTATCGACGCATTAATGGATTCGAGCCTCTGCGTTCAGACAGTTTTCTCAAGCCTGACATTAAGGTGTTAGTGTTACCATTTTCTCACGAGCTGAAGCATCTTTAACTGAATGGATCCACGTAAACAGTCGACTTTGTGCCGCACGCTAAGGCGTTTACTAAAACCAAAGCCAGATTCCTTAATCAACATTGCCATTTCATTGTATTTGCATATGCTCCAATCCACTGTAGCACAGAACAGCAAGGTCCCATTTTACTCCGATCTAGGCTCTAAACTAAGTAGAGCAAGAGGTTCAGATATATTCTACGTTATGAATGATACGAATACTCCAATTGGGTGCTTAAGTCATGATGAGTTTCATCTAAGAAGCATCAGTAATGTTGAACGACTATTGGATATAGCTTATATTTGTACAGCACAAACTTCAGACGTATGTAACGCGTTGCACCACACAGCGTCCTCCAGCCCACGGATAACAGTGTAAAAATAGATCATGGAGATATAGATGTGTGGTTATATCTAGGACGGTCGTTTGTTTCGGAACACATGTTGACTTGGAATATGTACATATCCATTATAGAATTTCACTCAAATTTTACGGTACGCTAAATAAGAATAAACCTCAAATAGATGGATAAGACTCGAGCAGCCGTATTTCCAACAAAAATATTAAGATATTCGCAAATCAAAGTTAAATGGTCTTGGCGATGAAAATTCAAACTTACTCTAGATGAATATAAGATTCGCTATACACAATGCAAGTACTGTATTGCTGATGTCACCTTGCCCGAATGCTAACTTGGCCATAATGGTGCTGTGGAGAGGTTTAGTTGGCCTCATTTCTGTAAGTTATCCTGATAAATTTACTCATAGTAGCAAGGTATTCCTTCTCTCCCTCGCAAATCTCACTAATAATTTGTCCAAATTCACTTATATACATTTTTTCACTCCTTATGGTTATATGGCAGTGAAGCATTAGTCAGTTTGACTTTTGTGTGGCTGGACATGATGATGATGATGCAAGTACTACTGTCGGCTCCAATAGAAACAGTCATTGGATCACTGAAAAATCTATTAAAATGCTCGAAACTAAGCACATTAAAATAATATTCTACGAACTGTAAGACGCCTACTTAAGCAGTCTAAAAGTCGAACGTGAATCCTACTTGACCAAAAAGGCCGAAGAGATGGAAAAAACCTTCGCATCAGGCAGAAACAGATTACTGTTTGAACGTATTTGTGCAACATGTCCGAGAAATTTAAAATTTAGCGACAAAATAAAACATAGTAACGACATTTTAATAACAGATCCCTGAAAGTATGCCTGAATCGACAGTTTGAAACACTAATATCGAACATCTATCAAAGTTCGAACTACACAATGCAATATTCACTCTGAAATATCGCAATGCTGCCTGGCCCCGATGATCTACTTTCGAGCTTATTTAAGAATGGCAGCGACCTATTAACCATTTTCGTAATATATGGAGTGAGGAGAATGTACCGGTTGCTTGGAGCGAGTCGATCCGCATTCATATGTTCGAAAAAGGCTATGAACACTCGTCGATCACATGCTAGAAAACAAGCCGGATTCCGGCCATCGGTTTGATTCTCTTAATCCTCTTTAATTTTGAAATAGATACCATTATGAAACTCTTTCATGCGTCCAGGACTCATGATTCTAAACTCTCCCTAGTAATATACTAGTCGATATTTACTATGCGGACAATATTGCATTATTTCATAACAATCGAGATTCTACGCAGGCCACCTTAAAAAGTTTACCTGTCGTTGTTCCGTCTTTCAGTATGAAATGTGCACCTTCAAAATGTAAGATACCTCTACAGGATTAAGCACTACTCACATAAAAATTTTTTGTGAATATTGAAGATATTGATGTATTAATAGGTTTATATATCTTGGTAGCTGTATCAATAACTCAGACAATAAAGTGACGAGGTGAGTACGAGTATCGCGAAAGCTAGAGTAACCGTCTGAAAACTTCATCATTTATGGCGAAACACGAGTAACTCACTCTACCCTAAAAATCTTGAGTAGAATGCATTTGTACGTGCAGTTTTATTATGCGCTAGTGAAACATGGCCGTTTAGAGTCGAAGTCTTTAGACGTTTACAGACATTCGAATGCCGTTTTTTTGGAAGCGTAGTACGTATAGCTCTGCAACAACAAATAGGCAACACCGATATCCATAGACATTTTGGATCGGCTAATATGTGTTCCTGGGTAGAAAAACGCCTTGATTTGGTCACGTTTTACGTATACATTCATTTCGATGGTAGTATAGGAACCATTCGTCAGCCAGGATGAGGTCCAAATGCGCATCTAAGTTCTAGAAGGAGATCTTGAAGTAGCTCTGGTCTCCTGGAAACAAGCAATGTCGAGCCCGATTTTTTCTGTTCGAGAGCTGTAATACCCTGACCGACTTGAGGTAAGAGGTATCAAACGCTGCTGGAAATCCACCGTGCGTGTTTTGACGTGTTCTGATCATGTACAAAAGAAGTCTCGTTGTCAATCACCGTCCTCCCATTTATTCTTGGAAATCTTGCATGTGAGCACAACTTTTAGAACTTATGTCGTAAAACAAATTACAGAACTAATATACGCAATGACGTTTAATTATCGAAATTTATACTAGACGGTGTATGTATGGTAACATCACAAAATATTCTCCAAACAAATGTGAAATAAGTAAAAAATCACAAATTTTACAAACTTCGCTTTTATAAATAATTCTAGATGAATATCTGAATGTAAGCGCAATACTATTGTAGAATGTTGACTTATCACGTTTGGCTAAAATGACATTCAAAATGCACACATAATCTCGTGGATGCACAACACTTCGTTTAGTGCTCGTTTCCAGGTGCAAGACGAAGAAGGTTTTTCCTACGGAAGATTCAAATGCGCTATTTCTATGAAGTTAACACTGGGATAGGAGCACTTCACTCCACACTCAATCTCTCTGGGTAAACTTTAATCGAATCCTTTGGACATCTTTTATATTAACAAATGAATTTTGTTTTCGCACTTTTTAAGTCTATTTAATGTGACCTAATGACGGAACTGTTGAATGGTATTCTATCGATTGTATTCTCAACACCCTCCAAATTTCTACCCTAAATCTATTGCATTTAGGATGGGATTACAACACTGGGTATTGAGTATTATGTACATTTAACGTATCATGGTAAATGAATCAAACGGGCTGTTGTTGGCTCTTCTATACATATGTTTGTTCTTAGGCACTAGGATGATAATGATGGAATTATGGCAGCATTAACATGCGTTTAAATTAACTCACATCATTGCCTATATATATATATATATATATATATATATATATATATATATATATATATATATATATATGTTTTTCTTTGCATGTTGAAAATAATTATTGAAAGCCTTATAGTTAGTCTTAGATTGACCATATGGAATTATCGTTAATATCTCTGAGTATGAATGCGCAAGTTTAAAACAAACAGAGCAGTTTCAACAAGATTATCACAATTGCCATAATTCAGGTTTGAGAGGTTTACTGTCTTTTGTTAATAGCCTGATGACCTTATTAGAAAAATGTGCCGCAACTTTGTGTCGAGAACTACAACATCTAGTGTACTTCAATTTTCCGTCAAAAGTACACGTCATGCTCCTGGATATGAAAATTCTACGATGATTATCAGATCTACAATAACAAATATGCCTCATATACAAAATAGTGCAGAAAAATGGCAATGGAATAGGTGTTAAGGCATACCGAACTGCAATGTCAAGTCGCACGCAAATATCAAGGGAATTACTTCGTGCACCTGGGAGTGAATACCACACTCAGTATTTCAGTTCAACAACAAAAGGTGGACATTTGAAAAGCATGCTAGCCAAGGATGGTAAGCAAACAAATAGAGCGGCGGGTTACACGACTAATTCTATAGTCCCATCAATTTGAAAGGTAAAACTGTAAATACTCATTTAAAAACTAAAACTGACCATTGGTTGGTGCAAGACATAGGCAGCTACGTATAGTAGGAAGCCAAATGCTTCAATTGTGTAAGAAATAGTCAAAAGAATGCGAACCGGACGCTGCCTCCAATGCGACCAATAACATGACATCGATTTCGAAGAGTTACTATTCTCTCGGCTAACGACATAATCTGTTCGTGTTGAATTACATTCTTTTGAGGGCAAAATAGCAACATTTGCAGTCGATTCATTCTTTGTTGGTGAATGACCGTCCAAAGACACTGCTACCACTGAAAAATGGTCATCAGAAGACTCTTGTCTGAAATTTTCTGTTTAGAAAGAAATCAAACAGTAACAAATATACCAAATAAATTCATTACAATATATTATGATCGATGCATTAGGAAAACTTCCTTTAAAAATCTATGCAAACCACAAAACTCAGTTTAACTGCGCAAAATGTAATTCCACACAAACAAAAATCAGCAAGCATGCTACAAATCAGCACTTCATAAAATACAACTAATGTAACTCAGAACATAATATTTACTCTTTCATCAATAATTCTCTAAAATGACTTCGAACCAAAGCTTGTAAAACCTAGAATAACCATCTATGGTAATTATATTTTCTGTTGTAATATATATATATATATATATATATATATATATATATATATATATATATTCATAATGTCCATGCCTTTTTAATTTAACACAGTATATTTATAATTAGGAATAAAGAACACATTAATAACAAAGTGGATAAATGCCATTTATTTCGTGAATACTAATCATCACTTATACAATCATATATATTTATACATTTTGGATTTTCAATTGATTATGCTAGTGGTAACAAATCTGACTCGTTTTTACTTCTGTTTCTTGTTTTGGCTAGTTGGTAAGTGTGTATGCGTTTGTGCTTGTGTGTGTGCGTGTGTGCATGTAAAACCCATTCTTGCAGTATTGCAAAGTGATGTCTGAGATCTGGTCATTATTGTTTTGATGGCTTGAGAATTAACCATTTGTGCGCATTGTTCACTGTTACATGTACGAGTGCTATTTGTCCCAGTGTAGTTGATCGTTTCACCTTGTTGCGCAAATTTATAATTTCCACATGGTAACAGCGCCAGTGTGGATTGCAGTGTTAAACGCTCATATAGTTTGGAAACTTCTGTCACCGTATGCGCCTCTGTTATTTCCACTTCAGTTTGTTGCCAATCCGATTGTATGTTTGTAGATTCTAGTCGAGGGCCTGTTTGTTCTTGACTGGATACTAGTAGATTGTTGTTGAATTTTGTTATTCTTGGCCAGTCGATTAGAATATCATGTTGATGAAACTTTTGAATATTAAGGTCAGGTGCTTGTTGTTTTATATAAAGGGCTTCATAAATAAATAATAATTTTTCTGATTTTGCTTTGTGTAGAATTGTGAAATTGGTCGAATTGACAGGGTGCCCCGTTGCCAATATATGATCGGAAATAGCTGATTTTCCTGACGGTGCCAAGCCTTTGTTAATCAATTTCTGTAGCAAATGTTGCTGGATTCTGCTTATCAATTGCTTCTTCGTACGTCCGATATATGTGCTACCGCACATACATGAGAATTTGTAGACTATGAATGATTTGGAGAGAATTGGCAATTGATCTTTGGCATCCAACCTCATGATTCTCTGTGTACTAAATGTCATATTAACTTTAACACTGGGAAAGTTGTCCTTAGTTATTCTATTCAGCCGCCGTGCAATTATTGAGGCTGGTACGTCGCCTCTAAATGGTAAGTTTAGGAAAACCTGCTTGACTGTATCCTCTCTAGTGCGAATCTGCCGTGGTCTGATGTTGACATCAATGAAACGCTCTGGGTAGTTGTTCATTAGCAAAATTTTCCTGAGGTAGCCCAGTTCTTCCTCAATCTTGTGTTCAGAGCAGATCTTCCTGGTTCTGTTTGCTAGGTTGTTTACTAAGTTTCTTTTGTGGGATTTTGGCACACTGCTGTTGTAGTGAATGTATTGTCCGGTGAAAGTGGATTTTCTATGTATGGCCAGTGTCAAATCTCCGTTTTCTTCTCGAGTGAGTTTGATGTCAAGGAAGGGAAAACTGTCGTCTTTCTCTACCTCGAGAGTGAATTTGATGTCTGGATCGGCTCCATTTGCTTGTTTGAGGATTTCGGAAGGGTCTGCTGCTTCTGAGATGAACAACAAGATATCATCTACATACCTTTTGTAGAGTGCGCACTGGTCAATTATACATTTTAGGCTCGTTTTCTCCAGATGATACATGTATACATCTGCCAGGAGGGGTGCGATGCAACTTCCCATAGCTACACCATTGATCTGGCGGTAGTATATCCCTTCAAATGTAAAGCGTACGTTTTTATTACATATTAATATGAGGTCTTTGATGTCATTGGTGTCTATAGGGAAATGAAAGAACTCATTTTTGATGAGGTCAAACAAGATTTCCGTTGTCTTATCCAGTGGTATGTTTGTAAATAAGGATGAGACGTCAAGCGAGACCATTTTATTCTGTAGGATGTTCTTCCCCTTCAGTTTATTTGCTAGTTCGAAGGAATCCTTGATAGTGTTTGCCTTTATGATGCTCCGTATTGGTTGAAGAATTTTGCAGAGAAACTTGGCTGGTTTATGTTGTGGAGCGTTGATCATTGACTTAATAGGCCGCATCGAGGGAGCTCCTGAGGCTCTTACGGCTTTATGAGTTTTCGGTTTGCCGTACAATCTTGCGGTGTTTGTTCCGACGGGTTGTGCCTTTTGGGTGTCTTCTGTGATTGTTGATCTAATATCGGAATCAGCCACCGATGTTAAAACGTGTTTTTCCATCTTCTTCAAAATTGCATTAATTCTTGATTCGATGTTTGTTGAATCATCTTTCTGTTTGATGTCATGCTTAAATTTAGATTGATCATTTATTATATCGTTCATGGACTTCCTATAAGCGTCGGCTTCAAGTATAACAATTCCTGATCCTTTGTCGGGTGTGGCAAGTCGTATGGATTTGTCTGATTGGAGTTTTCTGAGTTCGTCTATGTGCTGTTTTGTGATGATTTGGCTGCCTTTGAATTCCTTCTTGTATTGTTCTAGTGCGCTTACTATCTCAGCTTTCAGTCCTTGTCCATTGAATGCATGTGGGGCGGTGTCTTTCGTTAAGTCATTGTAGAAATTTTCCGTTCCAGCCTGAATGTCAATAATGTCACGTTCACTTAGGTTTTTCTTGACTACGCAGAATTTTGCTCCTAAGGAGAGTAATTCTTTCTGGTGTTTTGACAAGATCACTTTTGAATAATTGTGAATAAAAGCGTCTGGGTTCGTAGGAAATTTTGATTGTGTAGGAAATTTGTCCAGGTCCCTCGTGAGGTCCTTGGTTTCTTTGTCAGCTGTTATTTTCATCAGCGTTTCTATCTTCTTAGTGAAAGCGGTGTATTCGCTGTCGTTCAGTCTTGCAATTTGACAACCCAGTGATTGAATGATTCTCTCAGCATCTTGCAGTTTTGATTGGTTGTCCTCGATACCATTGAGCAATAAGCGACTTATAAGTTTATTCGTCGGTTTTTGGTTATTTCTTCTGCACTGCTTGAGGAATCGTTTTGGCACAACATCTGATTCTAAACACGATTTGAAGAACTTAATTCTTTCTAGAAGTTTGGCACACGTACAGTTGGCTGCAATATAAGTGTTTAGTATATATATGTATGTATGTATATATATATATATATGTATGATTGTAAAGCGATGATTAGTATTCACGAAATAAATGGCCTTTATCCACTTTGTTATTAATGTGTTTATTCTTCCTAATTAGACAGTGTAATATTAAAAAGAATGGACATTATAAAGAATATATATATTCACTGTACATTAAAGGTCGCATTTCAAATAATATATATATATATATATATATATATATATATATATATATAATGGGATTAGTGTTTACATCAAGACCGCACTCTTGATTTAAATACTGAATTAATTTCCATTCTTATCTGAAACAATGTTGAGTTTATACTGACAGAATATGTAATCTAAAAATCCTGCCATTAGGCTTCAAATTAATATATCTCTACCCAGTGGCATGATGGCTGTTGTAAAAGGATAGATCGGGAATGATTAGTTCGAAATTCGGGTCATAGGATATTCCAAATATGTTTATTCTAAAGGAAATACTAAACAAAAAGCATAAGTTGGTATAAAACTTAGAAGCAAATGTACCCGGTTCCAGACTCTTCCACAGCAAGTTCTATACTGTACTCGATGTGATCCCAATAATGTATTACTTGCCTTAGCTACCTGATGAAATGTGCGTTTACACTGGCAACATATTTTTACAGGACAAACCAAATAGAGCATATGATATAAAAAGCCCATTAGTAGTTGCCAAAACTATCGCAGTCGGGATTTAAACCCAAGAACATTTAGTTCAATCTTGCAACTCAACTGCTACCCTGACAAAATCGCGCATTATAAGCAATTCTTAGTTTTAAAAAACTTGTTCTTGTCTGACATTAGTTAGTGATATTACTGGCTAGAACAGTCTACTTCTCAACCCATGGGATAAAATTAAATTCTCAGAAACACCAGGAGTTTCTGAAATTCCAAGCAAATAATAAAAGCATGCGCACAATCAAAGTAATAAAAGTGGAATAAATAACTGCATTAAATTATGGGCATGTTAATAGATCTTATCCAGCACGACATTCAGTGGAGAAAGGAAATAGAATTAAGTTGAATTATTAACTCAAGGTGTCCATTTTTCTATAAAAACCAATCCAATTGTATATTCCAGTAAGCACGAAACGAGTGTGCCTGAGATTATACTTTCCGTTCATGCCGTTTTTGGTTTATCCTTCTGGTCACAACTGAACTAATTTGTTACTAGGTTCGCAACACCCAATAATACTTGCATATATATATATATATATATATATATATATATATATATATATATATATATATATATATATATATATATATATATAGTTCTCCACCACAAACAGTATTTAACTGTTATATATTAAATTTAATGATGTCATGCTTACCGCGAAATGTGATAACTGATATCGAACAAGGCCAGAGTGTATGGATTTACTGGAGTAACAGGTGTTCAGGAATAGTTGTAATTCTCAATTTCGGTGAACTATTGCATAAATTAATATCCATCATTTTGGTACCATGTACTGACTCGGCAACCATAGTGTTAGTACCATGTACCTTTTCGATACTACAATGTTGGTATCGGTTACTGACACAATAGCCATAGTGTTAGTATCCTTTACAGACTCGGTATATATATCATATAGAGTGAGTTAGCGTTCAAGTCTAATTGTCGAGAATTTACATGATGTTAGATTCACTACTGCTTGTTTACACATTGGTCTAGGAGATTGTACCGTCCTATTATCCCACATTCCTCACCTAAATATATATTGGATAAAGGTCGTAATACCAGCTCCTACTGATGAGTCGCCAGTAAGCACGAATCGAGTGTGCGTGAGATTATACTTTCCGTTAATGCTTTCTATGGTTTATCCTTCTGGTCAAAACTGAACTAATTTGTTACTAGATTTGCAACTCCTAATACATACTTGCATATGTATTAGCTCTCCGCAACAAACAGAATCTAACTGTATATGCATTTGTTTGCATAACCTAAGAATTGTATAATGTAGAAAAGGCACATCATTCAGAATATCGGTTTCATCTATATTGCGAATTTATCAAGTATTGTCCGGATTATTACCTATTTTATAATGACAGATTGCTAGTAGCTAGTTGGAACTTTGGGTTAAAAGAGATGCCATATTGGCTCCACTTGAAGGAACGACTAACCAATAACATATTTTATATAGCTAAAAATTGTGTAACGCGTCCTCAGTAAAGACGAAATCTGGCTTCTGGATATATTGCCTTTTCTATATTACTCAATGCTTAGTTTGCAATTACAAATTGATATATACTTAAATTAGGATTGGTTTTTATATTGCAATCTTGATTCAAATAATTGACATCATCACCCGAACAACCAATGATTGTTTCAATAATCTGGATGGTTGTGGACACAGATCCAAATATATTCATAACAGAACAACGTCAGTAGCTATTATGAGATCATTCAGTCATTAGTTTAAATGAAGCTACTTAAATTAAATTGTTTACATTCATCATTGTTTTCACTTCATTTGTTAGGATGAGCAGTAAGTTAATGAAGATACTCGGCAGTGAGTAACGAAATATATCTTAACAAATATGAACAGAGAAGAAAATAACCTTTTAAGCACAAACATGGATCAAGTTATTGAAATAGAAAAATGGTGTCTTAAATCATTGCTAAGTATGTTCGCTGATATATTGAATATGTTGAAACTATTTTCTAAGTAAGTTCATGTAACCATCACATGATTTAATTGAAAGCGCACAGAAAATACTGGGCACAGATTGAATTTATTAATAATTTGTAAGCCCCAAAGCCAAAACAATCTAGTCATTAAATTAAACAAGCATTGACTCAAGAGAAGTGATGAAAATTCAGTAAATCAAGTTTGCATACGCGAGATAGACATCAGCTAAGGATTTGTCAATTATACAAATTGGGTACATTTTACAAAAACGGCAGAAACGTTTTGATCGTGACAGCAAAGAAAATAAGCAGCCGATATTTCCAATTAAGTAAAATAAAAGCAAGACTACCATTGATGAGATCCGCATACCTCATTTTCGATAACCTTTATATATATATATATATATATATATATATATATATATATATATATATATATTTATATATATATATATATATATATTTCTGTTCGATCCTCGTTAGTCAGATTGCCGTCGTGCTCTGATGATGCCAGTATTAGCTCTTCACATCAAAAAGTATTTAACTGCTCTGATGATGATCATAAAAAATCGAAACGTGCCATTACGTGCGAGTTACTATGTTGTGTAACTCAAAGTATAACATACGATCGGTTATCATCTCACGTAAACGACATTTAAGTATAAAAGATTTTTAAATTAGTGTAATAAACTACTGCAAAGGAAGCGCTGGCACACTAGACAAAATTTCAGGTTACGTTGAAAGTAAAAAAAAACGCATCTATTTATGCCAACACCTAATTAAATCATGGTTGCGATCTTCATATAAACACCTGTCTCATTATGTACATACATTTGACAGTATAAACTAAGCATTGTATAACGTAGAAAAGGCAATTCATTCTTTACAAATTCATCCAGCAGACCGGTTTCGTCCTTATTGGGAACTCATCACGTACTGTTCAGAATTTACCGTAGACAGGGCTCGAACCTAGGCAATTCTGCTTTATAACCTGTTGCTCTAACCACTGAGCCACCCTGATTCTTGCACACACACACACACACACACACACAAATTTGAATTCGAGGTGGGTACATATTGAATCATTAGCTTGAATAGAATAATTTATCCTCTCAAAGTTGACAAACTTAATCAAAATGACCTCTCCGCGGCAATTTCTGGTCACTATTCGAAGAGTTCCCAATAAGGACAAAAGCGTTCTACTGTATGAATTGCTTTTTCTACATTACATAATGCTTAGTTTATACTGAGAAATGTATGAAGACAATGGGACAGGTGTTTATGTCAAGATTGCAACCTTTATTTAATGAATTCTTAACACAGCCCGCGCGACTAATTTTCATTTAATTACGCCAACACTTCATTTTCTGTTTTTCAAATACATTTAAAGGTCAAAATGTATATTGCATCAATTGACATCACCAGTATTGACCTCCGAGAAAAAGTAAATCGTTCAACACTTGTTTGCTGTAAAACAAGAACTAATTTTAAAACGCTTTGACACTGTGCTAATGAAAATCAATAAGAATCGAACTATACACATCATCAAAGCCTATCAATTAAAGCTTGAGCGATCACACACTATAAAATGACCGTCCTCACTTAAGAAAAGTAATCTTTCTTTAGATCTAAACATTAGAGTTGATATTGAATTTTAAACACCAGTATGCCAGACCATTTAAAAATGACCATGCTAAGTGTTAAAGATTTCAATTGTTTTAGCACAATGTATGCTTGAGAGTTTCTAGTAACAAATAGTGAAATATCACAGACTTTTCTAATGCCTAACAATGGAAAAGTAGAATAAAATAGTTATCTACTATAGTGTGAATATTTAAGGAAACAGAGTGAAATTCACTTGAGCAGCATTGTCGACTTCAAGGAAATGCTTTTATGAGAACAGAATAATAGTAAACAAGTTTCTGCATTACTCTTCCGTCGGAGATGCGATTAAGCATGCAAACGTAGGAAACAGCCTATGCTCTCCAACAAAATAAACTACGTTATTCTATTCTTAATTGGAGTGCATTTCATTGCCCAGATCGTACAAAAACGAAAAAGTTAAATTAACTAACCACCTCTACTCATGTGCGCATTGTCCAAATGAGCAAAACGAACACGTGATTTGTTTTTGAAGGAGGCCATAAAGCCCCAGATTGGCTCAAAGAGCAGTTGTCCCAGTGCAGTAGCACCAACCGCAAGACCTAGATGAAAAGTGCTCGCTTTAGGGTTCAACTAAAAGAAAAGAGTAACAAATTTTATAAACTACTATTTGGTTGCTTAGTTCTAGTTACAAGTAATGCAATGAAATTCTCTACTTGCTTTTTCTACAAAACCTGGTCTTGTGAATTTTGTAGTCATTGTTTCAGGTAACTAATAAAGGCGAAATTGTGTATTAGGTAATACATACCTGCGAACAAATTAGTTCAAAAAGGACTAGAAGGCTACACAAAAGTAAACAGGCACTAAAGGTATAATCTGGTGTAGACATGCGTTTCAAGCTTACTGACGACTAAACAGTAGGTTCCGGTACTAAGTCCTATACCCACTATATGTTTGGTCAAGCAATGTGCGAAAGTTGGATTGTACAATTCAATATACGAACACGTAATAAAGCATTAATGGAGCTAACTCCAATCAAAGAGTTCCCTAGCACTATCTTAAAGCCAACTCACAATATGTCATAGACAACAAATGTGTAAAGGGTACCAATAAAACGGTTTTAAAAATACCGAACCTGTACTGGTTAGCGACATAAAGGTTTTCGAGTTATTATTGTCATGCTAGCAACACAAAAGCCAATAGTAACTTATGTTCCGCGGCCATATAACCATAAAAAGTGCAAAAGAAAAAAACACGACAATTTTTATAAATAGTGATAAGAAATATTAATTTCGGCTTACAAATTGTTATTGTGATTTATGAGAGAGAGAATACAAATTTACTATGAGTATATTTATCTAGATAACATACAAAGGGAGGCAAACTAAACCTTTACACAGCACAATTATGACAAAGTCAGGTTTAAGGCAAGGTAACGTCAGCAATACAGGATAAACTACATTTCACAAAAGCTGATAATTATAGCCAATTCTTAACACCTGTTAGTCCAACGAGATCATATATTTAGGCCTCGATCATTATCAGCTATCACATTTCATGACAGCACTTATTGAAATATATAATAGTTATATATCGCTTTATGTGGTGAACTAATATTATATATTACATATATATTATATATATATATATATATATATATATATATATATATATATATATACAATTGTATATTATGTATTGCCTACCTAGGACATGTGATTATATCCTCTGTTCATGCTGACTTTGGTATATCCTCGTGGTCCTATTGGAACTTATTTTTTACTGGGTACGCAATACCAAATACATAAATGCATAGTAACAATTTAATATATAAAAGGTTAATACAGACAACTAAACAGACATAATCTCATGCATATTCGTTTCGTGCTTACTGACGGCTCATCAGCAGGAGCCGGTATTACGCCCTTTAGCCACTATATATTTTGGTGAGGAATGTGGCATAATAGGAAGATACAATCTCCTAGACGAATGTGTAAACCTGTAATAGTGAAGCTAACATAATCTGAAGTCAACGAAGATACGACTTCAATGCTAACTCACACTATATGACGGATGTGTAAACCTGTAATAGTGAAGCTAACATAATCTGAAGTCAACGACTATACGACTTCAATGCTAACTCACACTATATAATATATATACCGAGTCTGTAAAGGATACTAACACTATGGCTATTGTGTTAGTATCCTTTACAGACTCGGTATATATATTATATAGTGTGAGTTAGCATTGAAGTCGTATTGTCGTTGACTTTAGATTATGTTAGCTTCACTATTACAGGTTTACACATTCGTCTAGGAGATTGTACCGTCCTATTATTCCACATTCTTCTACCAAATATATAGTGGTTAAATGGCGTAATACCGGCTCCTACTGATGAGTCGCCAGTAAGCACGAAACGAATGTGCATGAGATTATACTTTCCGTTCATGCTGCCTTTGGTTTATCCTTCTGGTCACAACTGAACTAATTTGTTACTAGTTTTCGCAAAAACCTAATACATACTTGCATATATATTAGCTCTTCGCAACAAACAGTATTTAACTGTAATATATTGAATTGAATGATGTCATGCTTACCGCGAAATGTGATAACTGATATCGATGAAGGCCAGAGTATATGGTTTAACTGGAGTAACAGGTGTTCGGAAATTGTTGTAATTCTCAATTTGGGTGAACCTTAGCATAAATTTATATCCATCAGGTTGGTATCATGTACCGACTCGGAAACCATAGTGTTAGTATCCGGTACTCATCGATTTCAAAAAAGGTATCAGTTACTAACACAATAGCCATAGTGTTAGTATCCTTTACAGACTCCGTATATATATTATATAGTGAGTTAGCATTGAAGTCGTATTGTCGTTGACTTCAGATTATGTTAGCTTCACTATTACAGGTTTACACATTCGTCAGATAGTGTGAGTTAGCATTGAAGTCGTATTGCCGTTGACTTCAGATTATGTTAGCTTCACTATTACAGGTTTACACATTCGTCTAGGAGATTGTACCGTCCTATTATTCCACATTCTTCTACCAAATATATAGTGGTTAAAGAGCGTAATACCGGCTCCTACTGATGAGTCGCCAGTAAGCACGAAACGAATGTGCATGAGATTATACTTTTCGTTTATGCAGTCTTTGGTTTATCCTTCTGGTCACAACTGAACTAATTTGTTACTAGGTTCGCAACACCTAATATATACCTAAATATATATTAGTTCTTCTCAACAAACAGTATTTAAGTAAACAAACAAATTGGACAAAAAGAATTTGGAACATGCTTTCAGATATATTTACAGACGTATAAAGCGTGTCATCTCAACGGTGGTGACTATTAACCCTAAACATACCATTATGTATTTGATTTTAGTTTATTGGTAAAGATAATTGAAATGTATAACAGCAGAGTATAGCAATCAAAGTTACAAGGCATTTCGGCAAAATTTCGTTAAGAGTAAGCATGGGAGGCGAAAACTGCAACAATATATGAGCAGTAATGGTCTTGCTCATTAGTTAAATGGAGAAACTAAAATGTGACTACAGACGTGGGATCAACAAGACAAAAATAAGCATGCGAAATCAGCACGGCAGAATTACACACAGGAAAAATTGCAAAGCAGTTTTTTCTAGAAATACCACCAATCTAGGATATGATAATGGAAACGCGGTATTAACAATACACGATTATGAGAAAATTACCGCGCACATTTTATATTAAATATATCGCTACAAAGCTGTAATTTAAAAGATGTTTTATAAGTGATCTTACCATTGAGGAAATTGTTAGTTACGAGCTTATGGCATTATCAAAATGCCTATAACGTGAATCTCCAAAAGATTTTGGTAACAAAAACCCAGCTCCTGAATTGTATAAGTAAACCAAGTGCCCTATGGAATAACCACTATCGGTTCCACTTCCAAATAAATTTATTCATTACTTCCAAAACCATTTCAAAGGGGCATCCTTCAAGCCAAATTTATTTTGCAAGTTGCATGATGATATGTTAATTGTTTTGGAACACGGCGATTAGAAATTGAAGAGATACATAAAATCAACAAGCAAACTAATTCAACTTCAATTTATCAAAGAGAAATAATTCTCATCTGAGCTATAATTTACTAATTTGAACTGGCTCGATACGAAAAAACGTCTACATGAGGGATTCCAACTAAGATATTCCGCAGAACTTTTATCCCAACCATTAATATTCGATAAAAATTTGTAAATACAAACCCCTGAAAATATAAGAGATACGAATGCCAAACTTAAGACATAGAGAAGAGGAAATAGACAAAAATAATAGATACAATAGTTAACCACAAAACGTCATATAGGAGGCAAACCAAAATGTTAAAACGTGTTGACACCATAACTTATTATGCTAATTTGGATAAACCAAAAAATGACCGCCAGATTATGAGCATTTTAGAATATAAATTAGGAAGCAAAATCACAATGCAAGTAAAATAGTAAAACATACACACCTCATTGGAATAAAACACAGTTCCAAATAGTCTAGAACATAACTGAAAGTCTTTACCAGTGCAAGGGCATATAAAATATCATACAGGAACTGTCCCTTGATATTTTTGACTGACCATGCCCTCGATTAAAGTAAGAAAAAGAAAGTACGATACTACATTCACTTATGGAATATGATGGGCACTAACGAGAGACAACTCCTGCTCATAATTTGAATTACTATAATCAAGTTTGCGATCTTGATTTAAACACTTGACCCATTGAGTACATACATTTGTCAGTATAAACTAAGAATTGTATAGTATAGAAAAGGTAATTCATCCAGTAGACTGGTTTCGTCCTTATTGGGAACTCTTCACGCATTGCTCAGAATTTGCCGTGGAAATGGCTCGATCAGTACGTGATAAGGACGAAACCGGTCTACAGGATGAATTGCCTTTCCTACACTATACAATTCTTAGTTTATACAAGCAAATTTATGTACTTAATGGGTCAGGTGTTTATATCAAGAACGCAACCTTGATTATAGTAAGTTTTATAACCGCCCGCGTAACCAATGTTCGTTTAATTATATAAATTTCCATCCTAATTGAATTGTTTGTAGGCAAATGTTCATGTGTAAAAGCAGAAAAAACTACCAGATTTGTGGCGTAATCACGCAAAATTCAGTCTAAAATGTAATGGTTTTGAAAGAATCTCTAGGTTCAATATTAAATGAGGCCCATTCCCACGATTTACAAAGAATGCTCTAAATTTCATACGCGAAATTGAAATCTAGCAAAAAGATGAAATCGGGTAAACTTATTTGAAATCACGACTTACTCTTTATTAAAATAATGCTTAAGCTTACCTACCTTTTAGTTCTTTCTATTAAACTATTAGTGACATATTTATTCCACCATACTTACATTACTCCTTATAAATCTTTATTTATTCTGCTTTTGCTCAAACCATCAATACTTCAGTAACTATGCTTATTTTTTTAAGATTATTAATTTCTCTCAATTGCATTGTATCCTTATTTTTCCTATCTCAATCCTATATTTCTATTAACTCACTTTGAATAGATCCACTTCATTGCGTCCGTTATAGATGTGTTAAATCAATTTAACTCTAGAACAGTATGATCACTTTTATCACATATTACCAATTGTTTTAGAACATCAATAACAAAAACTTAGATTAAATAGTACCTTTTCGTCAGGCAAACCTTTATTTCAGATCGCTGAAGTTCATATTAAATCAAAGGCCCATATGAGCAATGGTTGGAGCTTTAGGTCGAAAGCAATGTCGTATAGGATCCAACTGAAGAAGAGACTGACTATAAGAAATTAGTTGGTGTATAAATGAAAGCTGTATGCAATGTGCAATTTCGGTCTGCTAGTACACCAGTTTGAAAACAGTGACGCAAATGCCCTCTGGTTCAAAATCCAGTCGCAGCAATTCTAGCGAGTACTTGATTAGCGTACAATTAGGACGAAACTGGCATACTATAGGAATTTCATTTTCTACCTTATTACAATCTTAGTTCCTAATTACAAAATCATCCAGTAATACTTTAATTCAAAATTATTTCCCACGTGGCATGGTGTCTGCTCCATAATTGTAATGTGGATTATCCAGTTTGAATATCAGGTCAAAAGAAATTCCGAATATGTGAATTGGTGCTTATTTTCGGTCTACAAACTTGAGTGAAATAATTGTTTTCATAACCCACACAATAAATGACTGAATTATACTGTGTAGCACATTTTATTGAAGAAGCATCAGAATTCGCTTGGTTTATTTCATGCAACCAGAGAAAAGTTTCACAGACGCGCAAAAATTGCTTCGGCTAAACACGTTTTTTTTAATTTAAGAAAACAGCGTAACACAAAAAATGTAAATAAATAATTACGCTATAATCGGTTAACATATATATTCGTCAGTATAACTAATGATAAAAAGTTTCTTCTTGTACTACATTGACTAAAAAAGCAGAAAATCACCTGGAACATTACTAGCACTTACAAAAACTTAAATTTAAACTAACTACTGTATAAAACGAGTAAAATTAATCTTATGATTTTAATGTGCTTCATCTTATTTGCATATTATAGTAGCAGAAATATAAGTATAATTTACTTACCGATTGTAAATATGGCCAGATCGATGGAATCATAGCTGATTGGATGGTACAATTCAACATTGTTGCTATATATAGAAAGAAGATCGAAAAAGATCGCTGCCTTTCAGCGGCATTCCTTGGCATATTTTGAAACAATTTGCAACAAGCCAAATTGCTAAAAACACTGTTTGACTCTTGCATCCCAGAAACACAGAGCTAAACCGCAAATATTTTGAATGCTGATGAATTTTCACAAGAAAAACCTTGATGTTTATGTTAAATTAAAGAAAGATTATTAGCCCCGTTATATCTTAAATGGACAATTTTAAAAATATTTGCCACAAAGCGATCATGAACAGCAGTTTATGCGCCTTAGCAAATAAAGATCTCTTCATAAGTTTTAAATTTACGAACTAGTTAATCTTTACACAAATGAACAGTTTGATCAGTGCTAGTAAGAATAAATCATTAGCAGATGACCTTCAGACTCGAATTTCGGCTTCACATTAT
This sequence comes from Eudiplozoon nipponicum, assembly GCA_029291075.1. NCBI lineage: Eukaryota > Metazoa > Platyhelminthes > Monogenea > Mazocraeidea > Diplozoidae > Eudiplozoon > Eudiplozoon nipponicum. The sequence continues at coordinate 92,912 of JAQBSW010001684.1, read as the reverse complement.
CAATCAATCACAAATTTACTTGCAACATAGAAACCAAATATGCCACAGACTTTGCTCTATAGCTGACTTGTCCATAAAGGTGTTGCGCAGAGATTTAGTTTTCTACAATTCTATGATTTATCTAGATAAGTATACGCATAGTAACATGGCTCTCTCTTTCCTAAATTATTATTTTTGTCGTTATTTATGAAACCTTTTCTTCTATTTTCCCGCTTCTTATGGTTATATCGAAGTGAAACATTAGTTGCTACTGGCTTTTGTACGGTTGTGTATGATGATGATGAGATTTCACTTCTTTAAACTCATATAATAACATAGATCCTCAACCAATAAAATACTGACATACTATTACAAACTAAATATAAAAATTCAAAATTGATCGAGAAATCAAAACTGCCCAACAGATCTAAACGTGAATTAATCATATCCAACGTCTCAGGCCATTCGCTCACTTAACATGTAAACAACACTAAATTATATTAACAACAAGATGATAATAGTTAAAAATGTCCAGGAGGAATTGAAAAAATAAACTTTTAAAATATTACCAACAACCAAAGTCCATTTTTAGGCAATACAATTTAACAATAATTGTCTGCGCGAGTGGTGGTAACAATTCTTTAAATCAAGTTTGCGAGCTTGAAGTAAACACCAATCCCATTGTATTTAACCAGTCGTCGAACAACATAACAAAACTACCGCCAGCCGCAACGCACTGACGCGTTTCGACCTTCCTTGATCATCATCAGAGTACGACGGCAAACTGACTATCGAGGATCAAACCGCATTGAATATATATGGAAATCAAATTGAGATATGCGGCTCTCACCTCTAGCAGTCTCGCATACATTGAACTTGACTGGAAATGTCGGCTGCACAATTTCTATGCAGTCACGAACATTAACTGTTTGTAACTTTCGCCACATATACATATATAGGCAATACAATTTAACAATAATTGTTTACGCGGGTGATTTCCATATATATTCAATGCGGTTTGATTCTCGATAGTCAGTTTGCCGTCGTACTCTGATGATGATCATGGAAGGTCGAAACGCGTCAGTGCGTTGCGGCTGGCGGTAGGTTTGTTATGTTGTTCGACGACTGGTTAAATACAATGGGATTGGTGTTTACTTCAAGCTCGCAAACTTGATTTAAAGAATTGCTACCACCACCCGCGCAAACAATTATTGTTAAATTGTATTGCCTATATATGTATATGTGGCGACAGCTACAAACGGTTAATGTTCGTGACTGCATAGAAATTGTGCAGCCGACATTTCCAGTCAAGTTCAATGTATGCGAGACTGTTAGAGGTGAGAGCCGCATATCTCAATTTGATTTCCATATATATTCAATGCTGTTTGATCCTCGATAGTGAGTTTGCCGTCGTACACTGATGATGATGAAGGATGGTCGAAACGCGTCAGTGCGTTGCGGCTGGCGGTAGTTTTGTTATGTTCTTCGACGACTGGTTAAAGTCCATTTAATTTAACCAATCGTTGAAAAACATAGCAAAAATACCGCCAGTCACACGCACTGACGTGTTTCGACCTTCCATGATCATCAACAGAGTGCGACGGAAAATTAGGTATTGGTATCGATCACATATACATATATATATATATATATATATATATATATATATATTTATAATGTCCATGCCTTTTAATATGAGGGTTCAACACTGCAGTCCCCACCGGCGCTATTACCATGTGCCGAACACAAATTTGCGCAACAAGGTGAAACGATCAACTACACTGGGAAAAATAGCACTCGTACATGTAACAGCGAACAATGCGCACAAATGGTTAATTCTCAAACCATCAAAACAATAATGACCAGATCTCAGACATCACTTTGCAATACAGCGAGAATGACCTTTACATGCAAACACGCACACACAACAAACGCATACACACTAACCAACAAGCCAAAATAAGAAACAGAAGTAAAAGCGAGTCAGATTTCTTACCACTAGCATAATCAATTGAAAACCCAGAATGTATATAAATGAATGATTGTATAGCGATGATTAGTATTCACGAAATAAATGGTCTTTATCCACTTTGTTATTAATGTGTTTTTTCTTCCTAATTAGAAATATATATATATATATATATATATATATATGCGGCTCTCACCTCTAGTAGTCTGGCATACATTGTATTTGACTGGAAATATCTGCTGCAAAAATTCTATGCTGTTACGAACAATAACTATTTGCAGCTATCGCCACACATTATATACTATTAGAGGTGAGAGTCGCATATCTTATTTTGTTTTCCATATATATATATATATATATATATATATATATATATATATATATGCAATGCGGATTGATCCTCGCAAGTCAGTTTGCCGACGTATACTGATGATTAACATGGAAGGTCTAAAGGAGTCATTGCGTGCGGCTGGCGGTATTTTCGCTATGTTGTTCGACGACTGGTTAAATAAAATTGGATTGGTGTTTACTTCAAGCTCACAAACTTGATTTAATGAATTGTTACCAACATCCACTAAGCATTGTATAATGTAGAAAGGCACTTCATCCAATAGATCGGTTTCTTCCCTGTTGGGAACTCTTCACGTACTGTACTGAATTTGTCAAGGACAGAAATGTGGTTTTACCGTCCACCTGTCTTACATGACTTGGCCAAATATATAGTGAGCATAGGGCGTGATACTGGCTTCTACTGATGATTCGCCAATAAGCACGAAACGAATGTATACATGTGATTATATCTTTCGTTCATGATGACATGTGTATATCTTTCTATCACGTCATTTGAAAATATTAGAATACACATCAAAAGTAGGATCGTGTAGAAGTGTTTGTGTTGGAGACTAACAATTGTACATTTACCATAGTAAAAATAACCATGAAACATTCTAAAAATAATTAAAACAAGCGTGTAAATGATATCATTTACAATAATATTTTTTACAAATGCCTTACGAGACCGACGAATATGGGTTGGACTCGGAGTAACAATTGCTTTGGCAAAAGGATAAGCCATAAAGAAAATCAAAATTTTTGTAGGTAAAGATCGAAAGTGAATTATCCCAGATTACGTGTAACTGTAATAGCTATGAAAGGTTAAAAACAAAAAATAACATTCTAAAACAGCACTCCACTAACGTTAAAAAATAAGCAAAAAATATGAATACATGTTTGCTTGGTAGATTTATTATGCAATTATAAACATGCCGCTAACAATTGAACAAGTGATGCAATTCTATAAATATTTTTATTGTCTAAATGACAGTATAAGCACCCGAATATTTAAAAGGTGTTAATATTTTATTGGTAACAATAGAATAGAAGAAGTTTCTTGATTATCTATAAACATCTGCTCCAGTAGCATATTACGCATAAGTTCAAATTTAACGAGTTATTGTACATTTTGTGAGAACAAAAATGCCAGCTTTAATGGTTTAACAGCGACGTTTAAGTTTTTACTAGAAACATATCGGCTTTACACTAGACAATCAGAGTGGCTTGTCATACATTTGACTAGATTGAAGTTGTTGCAAATCCAGATGTCCTCTCTTGGCCTTCTGTAGACAAGTTTCAAATTTTGTTTACATAGTTTCGCTACTGGCCATAGCCATTAAATCGCGCAATAATTCAGTATTTGAGGCAACTGCAGGTGTAATAGTTGATATGAGTATATTCTACCCGGAGTACGAAAAAGTAAAATATCGTTTCGACACCGCTGAACTCATAATTGCGAAGAATAATTCCAGGCACCACGGCAACGATTAAGAACAGCAAATTAGTTTTTAATGCATTGAAGTGATGAGCCTTTACCTGATATGAATTGTTACTCCAGAATCTTTACTGAGAAGGTATTCATAATGCATTCATTAGCATAACAACTTTTCCTGCTAGATCTCGAAAGTGACCTATTGGTCTTAAATCTTTGAACACACTTGAACTTTTGGTTTTTGGTAATAAATTCAAGTTTATTTGCTGTATTTCAGCCAGGATATTTTGAGACGGTATCATGGTGTGAATATAAGCCAGGATTTTTAGTTTACTTAGTGAATAACCGAGTTGGCAGAGAAGCTGGATTTGTCCATTTGGTGCTCAGATTTGACGGATTGTATGATTTTATCCACCATATTTCCTATATTTTGGAGTTCCAGATAATTTTAATGGTTGTATTTTGGTAATAGTGGTAGAAAGGGTGTATTGCTCGGACGTCGGTCTACAAGATTTGAAAATTCTTAGTTTGAAATTTGCATAAAGTTATTATTCATGTGATTACATTACCTGTTATTTAAGATTTTCTTCCTGATTATAGAAAATGCTTGGCGAGTTATAAATTTGTTGCAAACATACTTTTTATTTTGACGCTATATCTTAACTCTTCGTCTTTAATACCATAAAATGTTTTTTTTTAATTTTCCTTCGAAGGATAGTTAGTAAGAGCGTCGGTTTCAAGAATAGCTAATTTCTACGCTTTATAAATAGTAGTACATAATTTATGATGCGAGACTTTAGTGTCGTCACTGACGTTTAAAAAACCTGTTTATATGTTGAAGATAATCTGATAATGGTGTGGTCTCGTTAGTATTGAGCATGTTGCTTATTTGAATGAAGAATAACCAGTTAGTACCTCTAAGTTTTGTGAATTAATCTCGAATTTCTGTTGCACTGACTGTTGTTGTTGCGGCACACAGCTGTATTGTTTAATATCTGTTCCAATTTCTCCCTCATTGAATATGCCCCTTCGTTAAATCAAGTGGTAGTTCCTCTCTTTTAGACGATCAAAACGGTTTTCCGAATTCGAGCCCTTCCTAAACTAATTTAGATAATGCCCTTAACTACTTCTAGTCCTCCATTTCTCCAGGTCGCAACTGCACTCCAATCTCCATGGATATCTAAAAGGCCTTTGATTATGCTTCTGTCTTGGCGATTGAAATCGCCTTCTTAAATAATGAAATTTGTGATATTGTGTTTGAGCTTATTAGCTTCTATGTCCCAAGCCTATCTACGACTATAATGGTTTTAAAGATCTTTCAAGTTCAGCTCCTATTTGTTCCAGCGTTTCCCAGGGCTCACTAATTGGTTATAAACTTTTCAATCAGGCACGTGCACAGGTTAATTTCACCTACTCAAGCTATTCAACTATTTCGATGATATATTTGTAGTATGAAGTAGTCTATTCACTCCCAGCTCCCTCGCATTTAAAATTACTTGGCTGTTTCTTTTGCTGCAAGCTCGTGCTAGCGAGATTGGTTTCAAACACAATCCAGATAAAAATCGCTTAAAGAAGCTTGGTTCCTAATTCACCATGCATGCGCCGACTGCAAGCCTTTCCCTAGACATCGATATTTTAGAAGTTTGTGAAGCACTTAGGCATCGCATTTGCTAAGTCATTTTACGTCTCCCTACATCTTAACCTAGTCACAGCAAAACTCGTCCAATGGCCACGTTTAATTTGTTTCAAAACCCAAAACCCTATCCTGAAACTAAATTTATTCAAAGCTTTTCTTGCCCACATATTCTTTATCAGTGAATTTTATTGTCAACTCACTATGGCTTCTTCACCTACCTCACAGTAGGTCGCATCTGGATTGTTTAATTGTGTTCTCTCATAGACAAAACTACCGAGAGCATCTTGTCCAGTCAATCATCTATCCTTAACGTTCAGTTGCTACATACAATTTATCTTCTTTGTACATAAGGTCCCAACTTGCTTTTCATTATCAAATCTCTCTCATCCTTACCATTTGTGCAACTGTGACTTCAATTCAATCCAACCATATTCCCTATAACTTTGACAAAGTCTATCTTTTCCCTAGGCCATGTGTTTTTAACGTATAATTCGTTGAGATAAAACTGCTATTTCACTAAGAGTTTAAAAAAGGCTGGTATACTACAGTTTTTAAATAAATTTCCAAGGGATAACACTGACTGGACCAGTAACATATTTCTGTCGCATCCGTTATTCACTTGGTCGCAAACATGGATATTTCCGGACACTAAAACTGCATCAGGGGAAGAAATATTTCGAATCCGTGCTCACAGCCTGAGTGTTATGCCAGTGACTGTAGAACATCCACAGCGATCCTCTCAGTGCCTCCCGCATATAAGAGTTATCATCAGCCCTAATGATGACGGTATTTTATCCTATTTCAACTTCTCCGGATGATTTTCATAATAATACAAGATGAAAAATTTCACAGCTTGGGCGTTCCTAGATACGCCTTAATTTTCGCTTTCCATGAACCCAAGCCAATTATGCGAACTAAATTCGGAATTTTCGCAAGACAGTTGTTCTCAGCTGCTCTCAACTTTTGTGTTTAATTGACAGTTTATCGGCATCTGGATCTTCTTCAACCAATAATTTTGTAGTCGTTTTTATCCTAGTCTCAGCTAACTTGAGTGAATTCTACGACGCATTGTTACGATGTTGCCAATAGTACTTATACATGTTCTGTATCAGGTCCATTGTTATTATTAACCATGAACAGTTTTGGCAATCCAATGGCATCATGTTGTACCTATTTTCACTGTCGGCTTATTTATAACGTTCAACAGCGTCATCTTCTTTGTTGCTCCATTTTTAAATTATATTAATGCAACGACATTGCTTTACCTTCAGGCAGCTTCATATATTTTAACAATATTTTGTTAGTACTCACAGATGTCTTTTAGCTGCTAGTTTCTTCTCTGTAAAGGTCTTGTCACATACAACAAAATTAAAAATCTTAGTACTCATTTTCATTATTGTAAAAAATTAGCTAGCCGGTCATTTGTAGGCTTCTTAGAAAGTTTTAATCTCACTGGTCTCGGTCGATCAGATATTTTACTAAACATAAAACATTTAGCCAATTCTGCCTTGATAACTTCACCTAGTGAAGAGACGTTTTTAGTCGATTTCTCTTCACAGGAATTGACAAGTTCAGTTAACCGTATTAAAATACTACCATTAGATTACATAGACAATGAGGTAAACTTTATACTATTGAGAATTCTTAGAAAATATTTTAAAAATACTATGCTTACTAAACTAAAAACAACCACAAGGTAGGCTACAAATTCCTGAATGATTATTGCAAGTAAAAAGGGAAGAAGATAATGATTTTCTCATTAGAAAAAAATTTGCAGTGAATTTATATTTGACTTCGACGATTTTCTTCCAACTTAATGTGTACATTCGCTAAATCAAGTTTGCCTGCTAGAAGTAAACACTAATCTCATTGTATTTAACCAGTCTTCGAACAGCATAACAAAACTGTCGCAAGCAGCTGGTTAAATAAAATGGGATTGGTGTTTATTTAAGCTCGCAAACTTGATTTAAAGAATTGTTACCACCACCCGCGCAATCAATTATTATTAATGTATACATCACATAAAGTCATATGACTGCGTTGCACAAGAATCTATATAACCAAGGGCAACAATTTGTTTTCGATTCAGAGATACCATTAAAATTATTGAATATAATTAAATCTAAAAAACAAAATTACTATTAAGGAATATCGATTGGCAGCTTTCTTTATTTAACTTTAGTTTATTCTGAATGCATTCTAATATTTTTAAATAAAACTTTCAATGATGGCATCATTTTAAAAATTATGATACAGCTGATTCAGACCAATTAATGGCATTGATTCCAGATTAGTCTCAACGATCTCTTCACTCCTGAAGTTATACAAATATTTAATATAAGATCATTTGGAGCCTATTTTATAATTGGACTTTGATACAAGACAGGATGAATTTACGACATGATGCTCTATCATCGCAATTATCACATTCATGTGGACTTATATCATATCCCTGAAAGAGAAAAGTATGGATGCGCTAATAGTCTTTATCGATATATTGAAAGATTTTGACGATTAATTTTAAAGATATAATCAAGGAAATTAGTTCCTTATAAGTTAATCTGGTTATTTTTGGGCTACTAAACTTTTATTTATATAATAGGAGAATAGAATAGAATATCTATATATGGATTAAAACCACAAATATTCCATCAAATAGATAATATTAGAAAATGTACAACATATAAAAGATATCACATCGCATAAATATGTCCATTAAGTCCAGCATAAATAAGCAAATCTCAATAATTTTTATATATGATTTATCAACATCTGAATATCCAGGGGTAATATCGCTGCATACGCTATATCAATTTTGATACAATTATTATGATAAGTGCAAAAAACGGTATTTTTAATTAATCGTATTTATAAAATAATAGAATATATAAACAATTATAGATTTATCATCGAAGTCCACAGATCAGATAATTGGAAAGCAGAAGGTATAATTCGTGTTTAATATGAGATGAGAACATTGTCTAGAAATTAGTTAATTTTAATGTTGAATAATATTATGATATAATGCCTAACATTTCCAATATAATAATACAGATAGTAGAAATAAATATTTTAAGAAGGTATGTTGCTGATCATAATTATCCTTGGCCAAAATGGTGTTTTAGTTTGCCTCATTTCTGCGAGTTCGTCGCGAGCAGGATTTGAACCTACGCGGGGAAACCCCATTGGATTTCTAGTCCAACGCCTTAACCACTCGGCGAGTTACCCTGAAAAATTTACTCATAGTAACTAGGAATTACTTCTCTCTCTGTCTAACCCTCGTAAATCTCACTAATATGTTTTTTCATTCCATGTGGTTATATGGCAGTGAAACACTTTTGGATTTTGTATGGCTGAGATCCATTATGTAAAATGCAGGTAATATTTTATGTGGCATTTTAGGCTAGCCTATAAATAGTTATATTATTTCTGAAAAATATACGGAGCTTCTCCAATCTAGGCACCAAAATCTAGCAAGCGCGATTCATAATAATATTCGTAGAGTTTTACGACATCAAGATTCGATCTTTAATCATTTTTGCATAAAAAGACCGAAGAGATGAAAGAATCGTTCGCAAAAGGTAATAGTCAATACATATACAAAATTATTCGTTCGAAAGATCAGAGAAACTTAAAAGTTAGAGAAATTATAAATTATAGTAGCAACAACCTAAATAGCGGGAAAATGTGTCAATTAGATATGTTGGCAGAACACCTACATTGTGGACATTTTATCTCGAATAACCCTAAATTTTAGAAATACGGAATGTACTCCTATCTCTTATGCGTCGCAAAGATTCAGGCCCCGATTATTAGCTTCTGAGACTATTTAAGTATGTTGGAAACAGTTACTGATGCGATCAAGCACCATCTTCATAATATGCATTCCTAACTTCAAAAAAAATTCAATCGTAATTCGAGTGACAACCATCGTGATATAAGCTTACTTTACTTTACTGCGGCTGACTCCTTTTAGAGGATAAGCCGGCTCCACATTTCATGGAGTTTCTTGGGAATTTGGTACAAGTGGTGTCCCCTCACCACTTGATTCCATTCGAATCTATGTTATAGGCTACATTTACCCTACGTCGTCGCAACGAGAATAAAAAGCTGGATTGTGGCCATGTCGAGGTTTCACAGATTATAATTTTCATCATCGTCATCATCATCATCATGCCCAGCCATACAAAAGCATAAAAATGACTAATGTTTCACTGCCATATAACCATAAGAAGCGAAAAATATATATAACAACAGAAATAATAATTTAGACACAAATTATTAGTGAGATTTACGAGAGAGAGAGAGAGAGAGGAAAAGAAAGAATACCTAGTTACTATGAGTATATTTATCAATATAACTCACAGAAATGAGGCAAACTAAACCTCTCCACAACACCATAATTGCCAAGTCAGTATTAGGGTAAGGCAACCTCAGCAATACATCTTCCTTATAATTTTGGACGTCGTCCAGAATGGTTAGATACTGTTTTTTGCAGAAAATCAATATGAAATGTTGTATTAAGTTTTGCGCAACTAGTAACACATTAGCTCAAATATAACCACAAGAATAAACGAAAGTCACCATAAACGAAATGTATAATCTCATTCGCACATTCGTTTCGTGCTTACTGGCGACTTATTACGCCCTATATCCTTTATATATTTTGGTAAGAATTGTAACGCCCAATTGACCCATATTCCTCACGCAAATATATATTTGGTAAAGGGCGTAATACCGGCTCCTACTAATTAGTCGCCAGTGAGAACGAAATAAATGTACACATGAAATTAAACCTTCCATTCATGCTGACTTTTGTTTATCCTTCTGATCTGATTTGAACTAATTTGTAACTATCTGGCCAGAACGGTGTGAGAAAACAATTTGTTTGTGCACTGGCGTTAATAAGGGGCTTTCAAGGCTTCACATACGATGACGTTTAGATACGTTTCTTAATTTAAACATTTTTGGTTAATACATATCCTTGTGTATTTTCGACGTTCACTGTTCCTTAATACGAACACAACTTCCATTCTTTCTCTTGCTCATATTTTAAGTAAATTCAATTGAAAAGATGGAACATAAGCGCTACTCTGTAACTATAAATGTATTTTTTTAAATTCATATCGGGAAATATTTTTTATGTGTCTGAAGAAAGATTACAAACTTTTGTGGTACATGTGATAAAACAAGTATACCGCTGTCTCACAATAGCCGTCTTCCTAGGCTTAAATGGTAAATTTGACTCAATGGATCGCAATGTTCCATTTGTTGTCTGAAGATCAGTAATATGCCGTATAAATTTGTCAATATTTACGCGTTCTCTAAACAAAATTTTGGTCGCGTCAAGGACTACAACAACATAACACACAACTTCGCTGCTAGTAGTGACATTCGGCAAGACTTTCTACATTCTACATTTTTGTTCAATTCATCTTTACTAATAGATGCTGCCATGAACACTAATCATGCATAAGTTCAAGATGCACACATCCAAGATCTTACCGAATGTATTATATTCAAGTATGTATTAGGTGTTGCGAACCTAGTAACAAATTAGTTCAGTTGTGACCAGAATGATAAACCAAAGACAGCGTGAACGGAAAGTATAATCTCATGCACATTCGTTTCATGATTACTGGCGACTCATCAGTAGGAGCCGGCATCACGCCCTTTAACCACTATATATTTGGGTGAGGAATGTGAGATAATAGGACGATTTTATTCAATCTTAACTATGCAAACGATATCGTATCACTATTCGACAATGAAGATTCTACCCAGGCTACCATAAATAGATTAGCAACCGTCGTTTCGACCTCCGATATGAAATTCGCGCTTTGTTATTGTAGGTTAATTAAAACGGTCGCTTTATCTGCTGAGTTTTGCACATGGATAAGTGAAAGCAGGCTACTGCAGGCACCTTCATCTCCGATTCGTCATCCTTTCCTTTTCTTTCCTCTTCTCAATCTAACAATAACGATCTTTTAGATAATATGAATATCGCGTGTGATTATCATGTCACCCAGTCCAATATCGGATTGCCAAATATCGAAAAAAGTTTAAGTAAACTATCATTCATGAACCTAGGTTAGTTTTTAGCATTGGAGAATTTAATTTGCGACCATTAAAACAACTTGTACAACAAAAATCTATTGCACGTATGTTGGATAAATTAGAAATCGATGTAAATTTCATAGCTGAAACCAGAATACAGAATCCTACGTGCATTACAGAACAGGGAGCACCATCCTTATCTACGCGTTGTTGGCTTCAAACATCAGGTTCCAATCATTTTTCTCAAACTGATAAATGGGGCGTAGGTACTGTCCTTAGCATACCGACTTTGTGCGGGACGTTTAAATACATCTACTAAAATCAATGAAAAAAGCCGTAATCAACATTGCTTTTTCATTGTATCCGTATATTCACCTACCGATTGCAGCACAGACGAAAGCAAGGACACTTTTTACTTCGAAATAAGCTCCTTACTAAGTAGAGCAAGAAGTGCAGATATAATCTTCGTTATGGCTGATATGACTGATCAAGTAAGGCACATTTCAGTTTGGTGGAAGACACACATTAAGCTCGATACTGGTGAACGGCTTTCGGATATCTGCACGGAATTTAGATTACATTTAAATAGTAAAATCTTCACACGTAGTGTTAGACGTTGTGCCACATAGTGTCATCCAGCTACTGGACAACGGTGGACTAAAATAGTTCATGTAGAAATTAGTTATATATAGCGAGGTTGCATCCAGAACTGGTACACTTATGTCGAATCGGACAAAGCACTTATTCGCTGTAGATCTGCATTAATATTTTTCGGTAAAATAAATATTTGAGTAAACTACAAATACGTGGAAGCAAACTCAAACCACCGTCCTTCTGACGAAAATATCAAGATATTCTGAAGTAAAAGCTCAAAATGCGCCTTTGGAGGAAGTTAAGTTCCACTATGCACAGTGGAGGTTTAACTGTATGTGGCATTGCGGGTTCTCGTAGAAATAATCATTGGTTTTCTGTAAAATCTATGGGGCTTTTCGAAGCAAGACACCAAAATCTACTTGGCTCGGCTCATAATAATAATCGTCGCAATGTAAAACGCCAAAAGTCGATCTCGAATCCTGTTGGACCAGAAACACTGAATAAATGGAAGAAGCATTTGGGTCAGGTAATGGTCACTGTTTGTTCCAACTTATTTGCGCAAAAGTTCCGGGAAAATTAAAAGTTAGCGAAACTATAAATAATAGTAACAACCGTTTAACAACCGATACAATAAGTCATCTTTGTAGGTGTATCGAAACTTTTCTGCACCTGCGTCAATTCAGATTCTCCAAATCACGCATGTATCAACAGTATTGAATGTTAATCTCGAAGAGCCATCAGAGTTAGAAATACGGGATGCAATCTTATCTCTTACACGTCGCAAAACCGAAAGCTCTGATTTTTTGTTTCCGGGACTATTAAAGCATAGATGTAATATAATTTCTGGATAGTTTGCAAAACTTTTTCGTACTATACGGAATAAGGACGACTTGATTTAAATGAGTCGACCATCATTACGATCTTCAAAAAGACAATTGTAATTCGTGTGATAACCATCGTCTTATAAGCTCCTCTCCAGTCGTATCTAGCATATTTTCTTCGATTATCTTACGCCGCCTTAGCGCTTCGCGTGAATCACATATTAGAGAAGAACATACATAATTCTTTGACATAAACACCTGACCCATTAATTACTTACATATTTCAGTATAAACTAAGAATTGTATAGTGTAAAAAAGGAAATCTATACACTATAAAATTTTAGTTTTCTACTGACATATTTAAGTAATTAATGGTTACGTGTTATATCAAGACCGCAACCTTGATTATAATAATTGTTATTACCACCCGCGCAACCAATGTTCGTTTAATTATACAGAATTCCTATCCGGACGAGGTGGTATAGACAATTTTTTCAATTTTTAAGACAAGTTTCAACAGATATATATATATATATATATATATATATATATATATATATCGCCGTCCCACAATAGTCATCTTTCTAGACTTCAGTTTGACTTAGTTGATTGCAATGTAATATTAGATGTTTGTCGAAAAGTGGTATGTCCACAAAATCTGTAAATAACATGCGCCCTCTCTATAAAAAAATCGGGTATCGTTGAGGTTTACACCGAATTAACACAAAACTTTACTATCAGCAGTGGTGCTCGTCAAAGTAGTCTAATTTAGTCCGTTTTTTTAATTTTGCAAAAGATAACATTATGAACACTCTTCCGCACATTCCAAAGACATATGTTGAAGTTCTCTAGGGTGGTAGATTAATCAATCTTGACTTCATAGAGGATCACTCACCACCCACTCCAACTCTGCGACTGCATATCAAAGATCTAGATATAATTGACAAGTTTACATACTTTGCGAGATCTATCAATATCTTAGGCAATATATCTGACGAGGTGAGTATGAAAATCGCGAAAACTAGAGTAACATTCTCGAACCTTCACCATTTATGAAAAAAACGCAAGCATTTCACTCTGACTAAAATGTCGTGTTTACGAAGCATTTGTATGTGTAGTATTATAATACGCTATTGAGAATGGGCGCCCTACAATTGATGATTTCAAACGCTTCAACGCATTCGACAAACGATGTTTGAGAAACATATCTCAGGTAGGTTACCTACACCAAATAGACAACGCTGACTTCCGTAGATTTATTTTTTGATCGGCCAAAAATTGTTCCTCGTTAGGAAAACATATAAGGCTACATCAACTTCATAGGTTCGGTCACGTTTTGCGTATGCCCTCAATTCAAATGCCCAGTAGAGTTCAGTTATTGCATTCAGTGCCGGATTGGCATAAGAAACGAGATGGGCAGATTTTGACATGAAAGAAACCGTTGAAGTAACTTACACCAAAAATGGGTAGTATAGAACCAACTCGTCTGCCATGATGGGATCCATGGCGTATCATAGGTCTTGGTTAGAAATCATGCATGATATGGAATTGAATCGAGCTCAAGGGAGATCTTGTTGCAGATTTCTAGTAGAATCATCTTCGTAACATTCTTTTCATAGTGGGGCAGAGTTAGTTGCGAGGTTTGGCTTTATTTATGATGTGATACAGTGAAACACGCAAAGAAGCTGCATTGTTGATTTTTCCTCGCCTTAAAGTTGACTTGGTCATAATGATATTGTGCAGAGTTTTAGTTTGCCTCACTTTTATGAGTTACCTAGATAAATATACTATTACTAATTAATTATTTTAAAATGTCTCCGACTTCGTTTTTTTCAATGCTCTCCTTGTTGATGATTTCAAATACCACACCTCAATCGGGTACCAGCACAATAGTATAATTACAACTGAAGCTTAACTCCTGTTACTCCAACATTTTCATACACTCTGGCATCGATCGGCATTAGTTAAGACATTTCGTGGTAAGCATGACATAATATAATTAAATATACGAGTTTTGAATTCTATGTTGCGAAAAAGAAATGTATATGAAACTGTGAATCATGCATTATTGACCCAGTAATAAGTTAGTTCAAATAGGACCAGAAGTAAATACCAACATCATCCTGAACGGAAGGTTTTTCCTCTGTACAAATGCGTTTCGTACTAACTCGAGACTTATCAGTACGAGCCGGTATTATGCCCTATAACCACTATATTTTTGTCAATAAATATGGGACAGTTTAACGGTATGCATATTATATATATATATATACATATATATATATATATATATATACATATACCGAGCCTGAAAACAGTCGCATAGCAAGTTGGACTTTCCAAATGCCCTACATTTATTAACTAAATTCATAATGGCTATGGGGTGAAGTACCAGTTGATACTAATTAATCCTCATTCAGCACGGAATATAGGTATAAATAAGATTGACTTACGCTCATTCTAACCTTCGTGATACTTTTGCGGTCCTATTTGATCTAATTTTTTATTTATTTATGAATTGCATAGATAGTAGTGTTCCGCGTCAAATTTAATATACAATGGTAACACCTGTTTAAAGAAACGATGTAAATGTATCAACCCGGCATTGTATAACAAATAGGCTTACAGTTTTCATTTTGCGATCATTATTGTATTGAAAGACTAATCCACTACTACTTCTATATACTGTGGTAGCGTGGAAGTTAGAAGCAATTGTATCCTGATATTTTCCATTGGCTAGTCAGATGGCCTTTATTGCCAAAAAAGTTTTTGTTATAGTCGAATCTAAACTAATAATAACTATTTTTTGTATCAAAATCTCGCATTGTGATCAAGAAGCAGACAGTACATTTCTTGCTCATTTTGTACCACTGCCACCGTTGTGGAGGTGAATTAACTTGTTGGAAATTAATTAACTCCTCATAAAACGATGCTTTGTTTTACTTGCAATATTGTATTTTTTTGGAATTTTCCTGAGTGCATATTATCCCAGATTTTGACTTGTCTTTGATGATTTTAAAATTCCGTCTTCTTGAGATTGTGAGTTGAGTGGCACGCATTATCACGTGGTCCTGGCTTGATACTATTAGTAGTTTAATACATTTTACGAAGTTCACAAAAATTATTGTTCTTATTGAAATTACGGGAAGGAACTCAAATTCGCTTCAGATAATTATCGTGGATATTTGTTATCAAGGTTTTCAATTCTGCTTTGTTCTGTGGCAATCAGTGGGACGGTGAGCACACCTACATTGTTATAATAAATATATTGTAATAAATTTTCTTTTAACATTATGGCTAACAGCAATAAATTCGAGGATACAGAGAAATTAACTGAGGGAATTACGAAATGTAGTTTAAAAGTGTACTTGGAAATTTAGTTGTTCTAAATTGTGTATAACACCGTTATCAAAGTTTATCAGCAATAGCTAGTTACTGATTCATTCACCTATACTCAATACTACGTTTGATTTGTATCTTTAAAATTCTCATTCCGCTGACCTTTATCGTCAAATAAAATTTCACAGTAATTATATTAGTTCTTTTAGCTTTTCTAGAGGTTTTGGCCCTATTAACTAGTGAGAGCTCCATACACGTCGTCTATAAGTCTGATGTCAGAGGAAATGTCGTTCACTAAACTGTGACCAAATTTATAATTATATTCGAAAAAGATCTTACCCGAAACTTATTTACTAATGAGATTCCCCAAGAGCCTCCACCACTGTGGCACATTAACAAATTTTTCGTCACTATTTTTAGTCATACGGTTATACTTTAATTCCCGTAAGTCGAAAAGTAATTTTAAGTATTAATAAAAAAACACTACAATTTATAATCTTAGTTTATTTTCCGCAGCCCGTTTAAAAATTTTTCAATATGGCAATTTTATTAGTTATATTTTTAATAACAAATGAAGTTCCAATACTGATTTATTAATGTTGAGACTAGTACATATCGGCGCCAGGTATTTTAAACATTGCGCATCAATCACTATTATATTAATCAAGCGTGTAAAACGCTTCAGGTAAATGCCGTACGACGTATACAAAGCATTGATGCGCCAAGACGGCTGAGAGTTATTAATATTGATGGCACTTATTAGGAACGGAGTTGCATTCTCAGGAATTGCCGATAAAGTTAGATAGTGTAGCATTGTCTAGAAGTACACCTAGACACTTGAGAAAAGCTATTGTTGACTGGCTGGTGTTCCTTCTGTTGCGGCGTTGAAATCATCTGTGCGAGACCGTGTGAATGCTGAGAATTATCTCGTTGAAATTCTGCGACAACGCCGTGATGACTAGCACACGTAGAGGTCATATAAATAGATGTTGCCCGTCTCACTAGTTGTGCAGCGACAAGATTGGCGTGACTATGTGATTCTGCTAGTGAAGCAAGTACTGAAGTCAGCGTAGTTTACGAGTCAGTATAACAGGAGACAGGACGTACACGTAGTGCGCAGCAGAAATCAAACGTTATTCACATCCAGAGTAAAATAATGTATATGCTAACGTCAATTTACTGTACTCCGATAAAATTAAATGAAAAAGTATCGAAGTCGATTTTATTTATGCCAAAAGTTAAGTGATTTTCTAATAAGTAAAAAAGAGTTCTGTTGTCAGTGCCATGACGCTGTCGCCAATTTTCAAAACGCCCAGGCTTCATGTAAATGCCGGACGACTTTAAAAAGACAGTTAGGGGCGAATATAACTGAGATTTGTACTGTTGTGGCCCTTATTAGGGCCAGTATTGAGTTCTCCAGTAAATGCCGATAAACTTCGTTAATGTAGCAGTGTATAGAAATACTCCGAGACACTTGAGACCAGCTCTGTTTTATTGGCTTATGTTCTTTCTGTTGTTTCGTTGACATCAGTGGTGAGAGACAGTGTGAAGGCTGACTAATGTTTCGCTGAACATCTGCAGTAACTGGCACACGTGAAGGTCCAATAAGTAGATGTTGCTCCGTCTCACTAGTTGTGCAGCAAAAAGATTTGCGCAACTGAAATTGACACTGTGAAGCAAGTTCAAAAATCAGCCTAGGCGAAAAGTATGACAGGAAGCAGCACACATACGTAGCACATAGCAGAAGGCAAACGTGATAACTGACTGGAATGGTAAATTCATCCTGCTTAAATAGTTTGGAAAACGAAAGCTCACACGCCATTGGTTAATGGCAAATTTCGCTTGTTGTAATTGGGGCCGCGTGAATTGAATTTGAATTTCATTTACGCAATATATCGACTATTTTTTCTTGAGCCGTTACAATTTTATTAATTATTTAAAGATGTAATAAAACAAACTTTTCGTTTGAATAATAAATTTAACATAAATAATCTGCGTACCTTAGGCTTATTTCCAAGCTTCATTTTATAAATAGACACGGTGTAAAGGAGAGCGAAATGAAATTTGACTGAGCTAATCTGCAGTCCAATAATCAATTGGCCGGTTCAGAATAGGACCAAGTAAAATGACTAGGATCACATCCAGTCCTGTTACTTTCTGTTTTGTTTGGTTGTATAAAGTTGAAGAAGGCTAAATAAAGCACAAAGTTAAAAAAATAATGAAATTATTTCAAAGACATTTAAAAAAATATTGCTATAATAAAATTCTTATACTCGGGAGGCTAGTGGCGTGCAATTGTAGGCCTGGCAAAGCCTTGAAACTCGTTTGCAATATCTATAAGACCAAAGCTCTTCACAAATTGGCATCTTCTGCGATACAAAGATTTACAAGACATTTAGTGCCTTCCACATTGTGAATAAAAAAACTAGCTTGATACCGCTAATTTGGTGGAAACAGTGCTATACGACGCCCTACTGCCAGACCTGAATAAGTTCGTTTACCTGGGATTTTTTAATGAAAAATGAATGAGCTTCTTCTAAGGTTTCAAACTATTAGATTTTCAGACATTGGAATCAAAAGTCTATTTCACTAAAAACAAAGGCTCAGTTCTTCAAGTCAAGCTTAATGTCATTCCTGCTATATGCTGCAGAGATTAAAAATATCACAAACTATAGCCTCCGGCGCTCGGGAAATATTGTTAATCGATGTATTCGCTTGATTTGTTTTAGGTCATTGATGGCTGAGCGTCATTATTCATCAATAAAGAGCAAAATTTACGAGTCAAACAGATCTTTATGGTTTTTCTTTGACGTTCCATTGAATTTAAATGGTTGGGTGACCGTTTGAGTGCTAATTTTAAACCCAGTTCGCCGGTCCACTGAAGTGATTCTAGTGGATGGCTAACACTGTCAGGCGAGGTGGATCTGATACTATTATTGACGATATCGGTTAATTGATTAGGCTGCTTGGTCATCTCATGAATCAGGAGTCAAACGAATGGGCGAAAATATGTTAGAGTCTAGTAGTGAAGCCTACTTCATATAAAGTCTCTGACAATGCGACTTCAAAGCCTACTTACTATATATATATATATATATATATATATATATATATATATATATATATATATATATATATATATATATATATAATTAGCTTGTAAATGGGTACCAAAACTATGGCTGTTATTTTAGTTTCTGATACCAACACTATCGGTAAATGATACCAACACAATGGTTTTCATGGTATTCTAAATTACTGGCCTTGAATAGTAAACTGCTTAACCGTTTACCAATAATTAAAATTTATTATGTCTAGTTCGGCTGAAAAGTAATTTCCGTGAAGAATGACTACGGTTTCTATGATTCAAAAGAAATATGCACGAAATTTAACAAACATTCTAAACGTTATATGCTAATATTTAATGACAGTTTTATAAAAGGGACACATTTTCAAAATAAGTAAATAACCAGGTTTTATTCGAATTTTTAGTCCAAAAATCGGAATCAAATTTTTCACAGACTATGTATACATTATTAGCACCAACGCAAGAAGTTTCACAACATTGACTCTATATATAAAACAAATGACCTATGCATGAGTTTGGCTGTGGTGCCCGATCATGGCCGATATAATTTTATATGCATGCCTAAACAGAAAAGCTGAATCTTTGAGTAATGTCCAACCATACAGCCATTATTTTGACGATATATTTTGTTCGGTCTTCTATAATGGAAAATTAACATCGCAATAACTGCATTTCAACAACTAATGTATATTGAAATATAAAAAAGTCCCAGTGAGAACATTGTTAATTAGGACATTGATTAGTTTTGTGACTGTTTGCAGACAGGAATAAATATTGCAGTGGAAGAAGTTTCTTGGAAGATTTAATACAAACTATGTCAACTGCCAAATATATGAACGCCAACGCTGCATGCAGTCTGCACTTAATGCTCTGTATTGCCTCTTCACCTTTTTTAATAAGTTCACATTTACGGGGCGCATATTAACTGTACAAACATACACAACGGATTTTATTATAAGAGTACGACACACACTATCTAGCTCAGTTTTCTGTCTGTCGAACGAATACGCAATATCCTTTTAAACAATGTCTTAACTAAGCCTTCTTTCCAATACCATTGCCTGGGTAGTTGTTGAAAAATAAATATTTCGCCGGCCATTCTTTTATAGAAAATTTAACTGTAGAGTGTGCTATCAGTTTTAAGTTTGAGCAACCCATCAGGAAAACTATTTCGTTTTCCATTGTAGAAAGACTATTCCAATGCCATGTATTGAATTTATTAAGCAGTTCATCGGCATGCACTAAGCTATCACGGACCAAAAATATATTAAAACAAATTTATATAGTTTCATTTCCTTCTAACACACATAAATAGATCGGCCCTGATGAGAACCAAGGCCGAAGCCATCATTATAGTTGGCTTTTGAAATTGAATTGACTTTCTGAAAAATACAAATAAAAGAGTCGTTCCAACGGGCCTGGCATACTGACACACAAACCAATCGTTTTCTATAAAGGAAAATTATTAAATTATTACCAAACATCTGCAAAGGACATCAATTGAGTTAAAATGCTTAATTTAACTAAATCTTCAATAAATCGAAAGTAATCTTTTGATTTGTACTCTGGTAAGCGATTTCCTACCCTCTTCAACTGATTAGCAAATTATTTGGTTAATTCATGCGTTGGCGTTTAAATAAATGAAAGAATAGGTCTTAAAAATACCGGAATTTTGCGCCTTGGGAAAATCATAACATCTAATCATATGTATTCCAAATGGCCTCAATTGTTTGTTTGGCCTTTGTGATCTTTTCTTACTGTAAGTAGGAAAACTTCGCCGAAAATACTCTCCGTTTTTTGTTTCATCACTTTTAGTGTAAATTTCTAATAGCAGAACAGAAATGAATACATTCAAATTAGGATAATAATCCTCGAGATCCATGACAAAAAAGCCAGACCATTTGCCTAGTGAAAGAATAGCATGATTACGGCATTTAGCAGATTCTCGTAAATTCGCCATGTGTACTTCATTGAACGATGTCGTTGATTATCACAGCTTTTTATTGATGGCAAATGTCAACGAGCTTTATCTTGAATCATCGTTAGTTATTACCATGACTCGTTTTTAAATCAGATAGCAGATCGAAAAGTTATTAAAACTCATCTGTAATTCACAATCTGGAATTTTATTTGATTGAGTGAGTAAACACAATTCGGATTGTTTGTTGTATTTTTATTTCTTGCTGTCAACTTATGCGCATTAATGTTTGTGTGTGTGTAGATATCATTCGTATTTAATTAAGTTATGATGTTTGTTATATATATAAGGACAATCTCTTGCAAGAGCCTAAGGTAATTTGATTAACTAATAAGAGTTTATCCAGTGAAAGGTCTAAAAATGAAAAAAGAAGTAATCACCGAAAGTTCTTGTTAAACGGTTTTAGACGTACCAGAAATGGCAGTATAAACTTTGCTGGTACTATCAGGAAACAGCCTTTCTATTTCGTCTAAAATCTCGAGATAAATTTTCGAAGCAGTTAACTATCATATTTAAATGAATAGTAATGGGATGAAAGCAAATTTGCTAAACACGAAGGAAAGTTTCTGTTGCTGAAGGAAGCTTTCGCCACTGACATTTAAGAAACAGATACTTTGAGCAGCTGTTGCTCGTCTGCCTGGTGAGCAAGGCTGAATTTAAATCATACATCCTACTTTTAATATAGATTTACATGCGTATGAATATTTTGCAAAAATATATGATAGTGAGACATGAGTTTTAAAATATTGATATTTTGCTGTCTACGTTAATGAGAATGGCGAACTTTGCTGGTACTATCAGAATACAGCCTTGTTATACCATACAAAGCCATGAATCCTATTTTAATGTACAGTTAGGAATTAGACTTAAATAGGTAAACCGGAATGATAAATAGCGTGTTCCATGCAGAGAGCAAGTTTTGAAGGAAACTGGCCACTAGTGCTTTAAAATCTTTTGCTTCTACTAGATATTGCTGATTAACCTACTCTACTCGTTTACAGTCCATATTCAACAATGAATTCCGTGGCTATTTTATATTGAATTATCTGTTCGATAATGCCAGACATATGCTATGCTGCCGTGTCATTAGGCTCAAAAAGTATGGTTGATATTAAATATTAATATATGGCTTATGTTATCAGGTAGAATAACCTTTCTAAAATATGACAGACAAGTCAATACTAAGATCGAAATGGCGGTGATCCATAATTGCTGTCTTTTCATCAATTGGAAAATAAGATATTTATTTATTTTGTCCTCCAATCGTTCACATATCACAATCCACGTATTTAATAGTTTGGTAAAGATGTCTTTTCATGGTTCAGCTCACAAATGAGATCATAAATCAATTAAATTTGTGTGATTCTGTTAAATGCAAAATTATTTAACTTGGTCTAAATCGTAAATTAACTAATAAAAATAGTAAGAGTACAACAGTTAAAATATCCTTATTTGGTTAACTAGATTTGTATTATGCTTCTTCATGCGTTCTTTCTATATAATTGAAAATCTTTACCGAAGATTATCGTCAGTTGAGAGCTCGTCACACTAAACTAGACAAATATTAAAGTCATTGAGAAGTTTATCAGTTATTTGGAATGGTACATTTGATCAAAATTCACTACTCAGAAGAGTTAACTCAAATTAATGGTCGATGGGATTCAATAAGAGAAATAGTGATTCTGAATAATAAATTAACAAAATTTGTAAAGAAATATTTATGGTTAGGATACAGACTCTGGTATTCATATTAATTTAAAGTCAAACTAACTAATACCAGATGAAAACGGTATCCCAATATTCATGACAACGAGAGGCACCAGATTCACAATCATAAAATATAGGGAGATGAATTTAAGCGGCATTCGAGAAGTATCCAGTGATTATAGCAAACATCTTAAGTTAATTAAAAAATGAAAATAAATATCGGAGAACGTCAAACTTGACGGAGTGAAGGAGAATCGGAGGACTGTGGTAATCACTGACACAAAACTAAGTGGAAAATTAAAATCAATAGCATTATGATAAGATGTCCATATCGCTTTAAGAAGGTCCTCTAAAATAATCAGTAAACTTCATAACCAAATTTATAAATTTAAAACTTCAGACACATCAGGAGTGTATGCCATCAGATACATCAATCGGTAATTACATGTATGTGAGTAAAACCATGCGCCTAACTGTTATAACAAGAAAGAAATAAAGAAGTGCATATGGATATAGACACGTTTATCGATCCGATCTTGCATGCCTTTCAGAAGAAACTATACATATGAAGAATGGTGATGGTTTTCAACGCATATTAATACCTAGTCGTAAGAGAACAATAAGATTGATTTAGAAATTTAATGAAATTAATTCTGAAGATGGTATTATAAACAAAACGAGCAGAAGAAGAATGAATAAACTCCAATTAGAATGTGGCACTAACAATAGGACGGAAGCAGAGAATGAACGAGTAAAAATTTGTTAGAAGCTCTAGTAAAATGTTAATAATATTGGGTAATGATTAACTTACATATGACCTAATAAATTTACATCTCCTTAATCAATTTAATGATCACTCATATTATCGTTGTTTGCAAGTTAGTACTTAATTTCTTTCAACCTTATTTGTGAACCTTTATTTCGTGAAAAAAATGATTAAAATGACAACTAGCAACTTTCATTACAATATTACTAGAATCATTTTCGAGGAAGTAATTTCTTAACTGTTTGTGGTGGTGCGGCTAGACAGCCAAAGTGTATGGATTTACAGGAGTAACAGGTGTTCAGAAATGGTTGTAATTCTCAATTTCGGTGAATTAATGCATACATTGAAATCCATCATGTTGGTACCATGTACCGACTCGGCAACCATAGTGTTAGTACCATGTACCTTTTCGGTACTATAATGTTGGTATCGGTTACTGACACAATAGCCATAGTGTTGGTATCCTTTACAGACTCGGTATATATATTATATAGTGTGAGTTAGCGTTGAAGTCGCATTGTCGAGACTTTATATTATGTTAGCTTCACTACTGCAGGTTTACACATTCGTCTAGGAGATTGTACCGTCCTATTATTCCACATTCCTCACCCAAATATATAGTTGTTAAAGGGCGTAATACCGGCTCCCATTGATGAGTCGCCAGTAAGCACGAAACGAATGTGCACGAGATTACACTTTCCGCTCATGTTATCTTTAGTTTATCCTTTTGGTCAAAATTGTACTTATTTGTCTCTAGGTTCGCAGCACATAATGCATTATTGCATATATATTAGTTCTCCGCCACAAACAGTATCTAGACAGCTAATTGCCTGGCTAAATCGGCGCATTAGAATGCAGACAACTGTATTTAATTAACTGTATCATCGGCAGAAGGTAAAGTGCCCGAAGTATAAACGTCGGACTATGGGGACTGGCTAGTTATAGGATGACGGAACAATTTGTCGTTGTTTAACAAGTATTGACAATTAAAATGGGGCTTAGCCGGAATTTTGCAGATGAGACCGCTTCGATTACGTGCAATAGTATTGTTGCAGTTGATGTTCTGCTTTAAGTTGGTGAATGAAATCGAGGCCAATGCATGAGATGCCATTACGCAGTGAACAAAAGAACCAGGAGTGCACTCAACAATTTTGAAGATGAATGTAATCATTGTTTCATGGCATGTGAGCACGAATTGTTGTAATTTGTGTAGGCAAGACGCAGCGTTGCCGAAGTGAATCTTATCAGTTAATTAGATAGTATTCTTTCTAACAAGGGAAAGGAATGGCCTGTTCTTCTTTGCGTTGATTTGAAGGCGTTCTTCTAAAAAAGGTTTTTCAACATTGCCTGTATATCCTATTATTATAGCCTTGATTTCTACATGAGAACTAGGGAAACCATTTTGGCCTGACTTGTTCAACTATATCAACGGAGGCAGGCAATGAGCCTACAGTTTATAATTCAAGGAAACAAGTCGTCTATATGACGATGTAGCAGTGTTGCTTAAACTCGTCTAGACTGTCACAGTCTATCATTTATTTCAATATCGTAAATTAGTTAAGCTTATAATTGACACACTTATGTTTAATTATTTATCCAAAATATTTTTACTGCCTAAACATACAAATTGTGTTACTTTGGTGCCAGCTAAAAAATAACTAAAGCATTGATTACTTGATTTTACATTATAGGAAAAATAGTTATTCAATAATAAAGAATGAAACCAACGACGAATCAAGTGTGCAGGCTATACACAAAACGATTGAGTCTGACTTGCGCACACAGAAACTGAAAACCTATGATCATAAGTTAACTTAAATTGACGAATGAGAGTAATTTAATTGCAATTAACAGAATAATTAACAATAATGTACACATGAAAATGTACAGTGCGCAAAGATTTATAGTAAAACGTCAGTAAAGATTACGAATACTATCAGGTATAATTTCAAATGAAGCCGTGTAAAAAAATATATGATTTGCATTATCATTTGTATTTAAGGTGTTGAGCTGTTGACTAACGATGTCTGTCCATATTATACACTAGGGGACTTTTGCGAGATTAATTATTCCCTATATTGGTTTGGTAGCGGCTGTGGAGATCCGTGCACATGATTAATCCCCGGCTTTTTCCCGATGAGTGATGAGAGAAGACTAATGCGAATGATCACAGTCAAACAAAGTTGTCCGTACTCTAGATGGCAAAAAGTAAGAACATTGTTCACAAAGTTGAATTGTAGGGGTGTTTTTCGCTGTTGCTATCTAGTTCGTGATTTTTTACCCCTACTACATATCAATGGTGGCCATTATTACTACCCGTGCACCCAATCAGTCTCTGATCCCTTTCGGATGGTTGATATGAGAAGACTGAAGAAAGGTTTCATAGATATATTCCACACAATGTAGCATATAAAAATATAATTCACTGTTAATCCGAATTGAATGAGTTGGTTGGCAATAATACAGATTTTAATGCAAAAGTATGTTTTAAATACCGTTCACAATTAAACTAAATTGTCCGTCTTCTAGACGGCAAAAATAAAAGTGATTTATGTCTATAAAGTGAAATGTTTAGAACAAATGTCTGGATTGGAATGAATATAGTCAAATGATTGAAAATATATGACAATATGAACATAGTAAAATGATTTATGTTTATAAAGAAAATGTTTTACATACAATTGGTTATTCTTACACAAATGTCTGGATTGTAATGAGTAGTCAAACGATTAAAGATACATGATAATATGAGCCTAGTAAAATTATTTATGTTCATAAAGTAAAATGTTCGGTGTAATCCGTATAACGACTTCAATGACAAAAAAACTCACAAATATTTAGTTCAGTGTTTTATCCTCAGGTTATTATATTAATCCATTACTCTCTGAAGTTCGGATAGTTAACCACGGTAAATCCAATGCGTAACTTCTGCAACTAAACGAAGTAAGTTCACTGAGACACAATAGTCCACCGCGTGATCCTCTCGGATCGCGCGCGGTTCTGTCTATTTTATAAAAACACTATTAATTACAAATAAAATTGCAGTTCAAGAAATATCGATTAAAACTGCTTGAGACTAAAAGAGATTGTTCCTAAAATCACAGCTAAGAGAAATATTGTTTAAGGACAGAGTTAGAATATTTGACCTTAAAGAGCACAGCGTTTGTAAAATTCGACCTTCGTTGGGTTGTAACACGGAGCCGCGTGTTACAGAATGTCTTATGCACAAATCACAATTAAACAAAATTGTCCGTGCACTAGACGGTAGCAAAATGAACGCTGTTTATAAAATTGCATATCTTACACACAAGCAATTATTCTTTCACAAATGTCTGAATTGAAATAAAATATATGCAACCGATTGAAAATACATGATGATATGAACATAGTCACTGTTAAAAGTTGTCACTGAAAATAAATGGATAAAATTCGTGTAAAAACTTCAATGACAAAAATTCACAAATAATTAGTTCACTGTTTGCTATGGTTTTAACTTATGTCATTATAATAATCCATTGTTCTCTGAAATTCGGATAGGCATAGTTAAATGCGAACAGTAAATCCCTTGCATAAACTGCGAATAATCCAACTGAGCGAAATAAATCCACTGTGACACAATAATCCACCGCATGTTCCATGCGTATTGCGCGCGGGTGAGTCTATTTAATAAACAACACTATTACTTACAAATAAAACTGCAGTTCGATAAATCTCAATTAAAACTGCTTGAAACTAACAGAGATTGTTTCTAAAATCACAGTTAAGAGAAATATTGTGTAAGAACCGAGTTAGATTATTTGACCTTAAAGAGCACCATATTTGTCAAAATCGAACATCGTTGGGTTGTAATGCGGAGCCGCGTGTTACAATACAATTAAAATTCCATTTAAAATTTCACTGCTTAACTTACATAGAATGGGGACAATCGAGAAATACATTAAGAGGCAATAATAATAACGAAAAAACAAATAATAATAAAAAATTGCTCAAAAGAATGAACTATATGTGGCTTGATTTAACTCACTTATAAATGAGTAAAACTTAACAGAGCCAGCAAAATTGATAGAATCAAGGATGTGATCTTAATATAAAAACTTGATCCATTAAATACTTACATTATGTCAGTATATACTAAGAAATGCATAGTTAAGTAAAGGCAATTCACCTAGGAGACCAGTCTCGTCATTGTTGGGAACTCATCACATACTGGCCAGAATTGGTCGCAGACAGGCTCAAACCTGGATAAGTCTGCTCCGCAGTCTGGTGCTCTAACCACTAGGCCACTCTGCTGCACACTATAAAAATTGTCAGTCACATACTAACTAATCTTTCTCGCTAGGATTGTTCTTATTTTAGGTGGAGCACATATGGTATGCATTTAGAACCAAAGTTCCATCTAATCATCCCAATCTCTTATGACTGAACGGACACTAAACTTGATGAAGAAGTGACAATAAAATGTACATTTATAAAATTAAACTAAAATTCGTTGCGTGGGCGGTAATAAAATTTACTACAATCAAGGTTGCGAAATTGCTATAAAATTCTGACCCATTAAGTACTTACATGTTGTCAGTATAAACGTAGAAAAGGCTATTCATCCAGTAGACCGATATAATCTTCATTGTAAACTCATCACGTACTGGCCAAAATATTTCGCAGAGAGGGGTTGAAACTGGGCAGATATGCTTCTGAAACTGGTGCCCTAACCAATGAGCCAACATGCCGAAAACTACACAAAATTTTGAGTCCTATACTAACTAATGTAATTCGATGTTTTATTCTTTTTTAAGTGGAGCTAATATGGCATCCATTTCGACCCAAAGTACCAACTAATCAACCAACATTAGATTGGGAAATGGTATTGAAATTTTCATTTGCATAATTAAACGAACATTTGTTGCGCGCGCGGTAAGGACATTTACTACAATTAAGGTTGCGAAATTGATATAAACAAGTGACACTTTAAGCCCTTACATTTTGTCAGCATAAATTAATAATTCTATTGTTTAGAACAGGCAATTCATACAGAAGACTGGTTTCGTCCTTATTGGCAACTCATCACGTAATGCCCAGAATTTGCAGCGGAAAGGGCACAAAGCTTGGCACATCTACATCGTTATCTGGGGCCCTAAATAAGGGGCCTCACTTTCGCACACTACACACAGTTTTCAGTCATATACTAACTAATTTAACTTAGTTTTTCTCTTTTGGATGAAGCTCATATAATATCCATTTCGACTCGAAGTTTCAAATAACCATCCCCAATCTGTCATTACGAACAAACAACACACTAGATGGGGATGTGGTATTGAAATGTACATTTATATAATTAAACGAACAATGGTTGCGTGGGCAGTGATAAAATTTACTATAATCAAGGTTACAAATTTGATATAATTGCCTGATCCAAAAATTTCTTACATTTTGTCAGAATAAAATAAAATTGAGCCACCCTGCAGAAGCAGACGTGCCAGAGATTCGAGCCCTTTTCGCAGCAAATTCTATTCAATACGCTATGAGTTTCTAATAAGGACAAAGTCGGTCTGCTGGATGAATTGCTTTATCTACACTATAGAATTCTTAGTTTATACTGACAGAATATAAGTACTTAATGGGTCAGGTGTTTATATCAAGTAGGCAATGCTCGATTAATTATTTCCATGTACATTTCAATTCCTCTTCCCAATCTAGTGTGGTGTCTGTTTAGTAACGACAGATTGAGGAGGCTAGTTGAAACTATGGATTCATGGTTGAATAAAAGACAAGGATAATTGTTATCGGAAGCAGAATTTCTTGAGATTTTTATTTACAAGTTCTGTATTATTAAAATTGAAATGTTATGCATTATATCATCATGTTAGTCAACAATAAATACAATCAATTGCTAGTCATGGTTCTTATTTTTTGCATAATGTTATACTCGAATTATACCTTAATTTTTCCTATTTTTGATGATGAATCTATTATTCTTTACAGCCGAACTTTCTGATATTGATATATTGTACAGTACAACTAGTGAGATTTACTTATCTACATGAGACTAATTGCACATTTTTATGTGATGTGATATCTTTTTTATATTGTACATTTTCCAATTTTATTATTTGATGGAACATGTGTGGTTTGAATCCAAATAAAGATATTTTATTCTATTCTAAAAATGTATGCCATACCAGATCTACTTAAAAGAGAAAAAAATTAACCGAGTTAGATTAGTTAGTACATTACTGAAAACCGTGTGTAGTGTGCGGTAGGGTAGCTCAGTGCTTAGAGCACCAGATTCCGAAGCAGACGTGTCAAATTTCGAGCCCTGTCCGCAGCAAATTACGTCATGAGTTCTAAATGAGGACAAAAGTAGTCTTCTGGATGAATTGCCCTTTTTACACTATAGAATTTTTAGTTTATTGTGACAAAATTTAAGTACTTAATGAGTCAGGTGTTTATATCAAGTTCGCAAACTTGATTATAACAAATGGTATCACTGCCCACGCAACCAATGTTTGTTTAATTATATAAATGTATATTTCAATACCACTTTCCCATTAAGTGCGGTATTTGATCAGAAGTGACAGATTGTAGTTGATTGGCTAAAACTTTGGGTATAAATGGATGTCATATGGGCTCCATCAAAAAGAGAAAATAATTAAACGAGTTTCTTTAGTTAGTATATGACTGAAAGCCGTATGTAATTTGCGGTTGGTTTGCTCAGTGCTTAGAGCACCGGATTTCGAAGCCGACGTGCTCAGGTTTGAGCCCTTTTTGTGGTAAATTCTGGCCAGTATGTGATGAGTTCCCAATGAGGACGAAACCGGTCTGTTGGGTGAATTGCCTTTTTTACACTATACAAATCTAAGTTTATTCTAACAAAATTTAAGTAATTAATGGGTCAGGTATTTATATCAAGTTCGCAACCATGATTATAGTAAATGCTATCACTGCCCGCGCAACCAATTCTCGTTTAGTTATATAAATGTACATTTCAATTCCACTTCCCTTGTTTCTTTTGTATTGACAGATTGGGGATGGCTAGTTAGAACAGTGGTTCGAAACAGATGTCATATAAGCCCCTCCTAAAAGAGAAAATACTTAACCGAGTTACATTAATTAGTATATGAATGAGAACTGTATGTAGTGTGCTGCAGGGTGGCTCATTCGTTAGAGCACCAGATTCCGAAACAGACGTGTCAAGGTTCGAGCCCTGTCCGCGGCAAATTCTGGCCAGCACGTGATAAGTTCCCATTACGGCCGAAACTGTTCTACATAATGAATTAAGTTTTCTACACTATACAGTTCTTAGTATATACTGGCAAACTGTAAGTACTTTATGAGTCAGGTGTTTATATAAAGTTCGCAAACCTGATTATAGAAAATGTTATCACCACCCGTGCTACCAATATTTTTTAATTATATAAAGGTGTGTTTGAATTCTAATTCCCCAATCTAGTGTGGTACCTGTTTCTAATGACAGATTGGAGATGGCTGGGTGGAACTTTTGGTAGAAATGATGTCATATGAGCTCCACCTAAAAGATGAAATAATAAACTGAGTTAAATTAGTTAGTATATGACTGAAAACTGTGTATAGTCTGCGGCATGTTTGCTCAATGTTTTGAGTCCCATTTTCCGAAGCAGACGTGTCAAGGTTCGAGCCCTGTCCGCGGCAAATTGTGGCCAGTACGTGATGAGTTCCGAATAAGGCAAACCGTTCTACTTAAAGAATTGCCTTTTCTACACTATGATTTTTTAAAGTATATTCTTGCAATCTGTAAGTATTCAATGAGTCATGTGTTAATATCAAGTTCGCAACCTTGATTATAGTAAATGTTATCACTGCCCGCGCAACCAATGTTCGTTTAATTATATGAATCTACATTTCCATTCCACTTCCCCATCTAGTGTAGTGCCTGTATTGTAATGATAGATTGGGAATGGCTGTTTAGAACTTTGTGTTGAAACGGATGTTATATGAGCTTCAAATAAAAGCGAAAATAATTAACTGAGTTACATTAGGATATGACTGAAAACTGTGTGTAGTCTGCGGCAGGGTGGCTAAGTGTTCTGAGCTCCAGTTTCCGAAGCAGACGTGAAAACGTTCGAGCCCTGTCCGCTGCAAATTCTGGTTAGTACGTGAGGAGTTCCAATAAGAACGAAACCGGTCTACTGGATGAATTGCATTTATACACTATTAAATACTTGGTTTAAACTGAAAAAATGTAAGTACTTAGTGGGTCCGATGTTTATATCAATTTCGCAAACTTGACTATAGTAAATGTTATCACCACCCGCGCTACCAATATTCGTTTAATTATACAAATGTACATTTCAATTACAATTCCCCACCTAGTGTGGTGTCTGTTCAGTAATGTCAGATTAGGCTTGATTATTTGTATCTTCAGGTAGAAATGAATGTCATATGAGCCCCACCTAAAATAGAAAAGAACAAACCGAGTTACTTTAGTTAATGTATGACTGAAAATTTTGTGTACTGTGCGGTAGGGTGGCTTATTAGTTTGAGCACTATTTCCGCAGCCGATGTGGCGAGGTTCGAGCCCTGTCAGCGGCAAATTGTGACCGATACGTGATTAGTTCCCAATAAGGACGAAACCGGTCTACTGCATGAATTGCATTTTCTACACTACACATTTCTTTGTTTATAGTGAAAAATGAAGGTACTTTCTGAGTCCGGTGTTTATATAAATTTCGCAACCTTGATTGTTCTAAATGTTATCACCGCCCGCACAACCAATATTCGTATGAGTAACAAACTTGTTTGAATTTCACCAGTAGAATATAAAGAGTAAGAATACACGAAGGCATAATCTCATGTATGCATGAATTCTGTGCTCATTGTTAACTCATTTTAGGAGCCTGTAATACGCCTACACCCACTGTATAACTGGTCATTTAAACGTACATTGTGTGTTTAAACACAAATAGAAATATCTTCATACAAAGTCTACAAAAATACGACTTCAATTGCAACTTCGTTATATAATATGCACAACATACAAGTGGTGCTAAGATAATTTCTATCGAGATACCGAGTCTTTAAAGGTTACCAATACAATGGTTGTCAAAATACGTCAATTCCAAACTTTCCTCCGTTCCTTCGGTTCCTATATCTCAATTTAAGAATAACGCTTTTCCTTATGCTATGAATATAGAGGAGGTTGACCACATAATGAAGTTGTTTTTATATAACTATCAAATATCACAAACAGTTCAATTGAGCTGCAATTCTTTAAACATAGGTTAGATTTTAACTCCAGTGCAACTAAAGTAGGAACAATGAAACCCATTGGACAAGAAAAAGCTGTCGCACGTGCATTAAATAAATTAAGAATTATTATATGCTACGAATCCGAAACGAGAATGTAGGATTCTAAGGCCACTACAGAATTAGTTGCACCATCACCATCTACGCGATATTGACTTTTATACTTTGGTTCCACAGTTTTCTCAAGTTGGACGCAGTGGCATTTTTACTGGCCTTATCGCACAAACTGATGTGTGTTCAACGGCAGGGAACCCAGTAAACAACCGAACATGAATGACACGCTACAAGTGATCTTCTAAAATCCATGCCAGAAACAGTAATAAACGTTGCATTTGCACTATATCTGCATAGGCAGCCACACTATGCACACATCTAAGCTTTTTAGTAAGTGAAGCAAGAAGTTCGGGTATAGCTTTGTTTGTGGATAACATGAACGCATAAGTTGTGCGATTAAGCAACGCAGATTTCATCTAGGTGGCAGATACACTTGGGTCTAAATGTACAAATATAATATTAAACGATTGTTGGATAGCTGTGCTGAGCATAGATTATACATACGTAGCACAAAGTTCAGATTTAGGGTAAGGCGATGGGACGAATTGTGTCCTCTAGCTCGCGGAAATCTGTGGACTCAAACAGATAATGGAGCAACTCTTTACAGATAGCGTGGTTGCATATAAGACTGTCATTCATTTTGTAACGCTTATGATAACTCGCATCATTCACTTATCCGTTTTAGATTTTCATTTTAAATATTCGGAAAAATAAACTAGAATAAACCGTAAACCTACTCGAACAACCGTCTTTACAGCAAAATATGATTATATTCTAAAATCAAAGTTAATTGGAATTCACGAAAAAAATAAAATCTTACTGTGAACGATAAGATTCAATATGTACAATGCAGCTAATGCTGTAAGCGGTATTTTAGGCTACCCTAGAAATAGTTATTTCATTTCTAAAAAAATATACGGAGAAACTCATATCTAGACACCAAACTCCTGCAAGCTCGACTTATGCTAATATTTTAAAACACCAAGATTCGTTCTTTAATCATTTAAGCCTAGAAAAACAGAAATGATGAAAGAAGCATTCGCACGAGGTGAAAGCCGTTGCATGTATAAACTTATTCGCTCAAAAGATCAGAGAAACCTCAAAATTAGCGAAATTATAAATTAAAGTAACAACAATCTAATAAGCGATAAAATGTGTCGACTTGATATGTCGGCAAAACACATCAAAAATAATTTTTTATTGACACATCCGTCAGCTCTGATCCTGGAATATATGTTTGTATCAACAGTTTGGAACTCTTATCTCGAATAAACATAAATATTAGAAATACGTAATGCAATCCTATCTCTTATACGTCACAAATTTTCAGACCCCGATTATTTGCTTCTGAGGTTATTTAAGTATGTTGGTGATAGTTGCTGATGTATTCACGCGCAAATTTCATATTATATGGAATGAGACTGAACCTCTCCATAAAACCATAATGGTCAGGTCAGCATTAAGTCAAGGCAATATCATCAATACAGCTTCCATTTAATTTTACCATAAATCGATTTCATGGACGTCATCCAGAATGGTTAGATACTGTTTGTTGTGGAGAACAAATATGATATATTGTATTAGGTGTTGCGCACCTAGTAACACACTAGATCAAATATAACCACGTTTAAATACATCTACTAAAATCAATGAAAAAAGCCGTAATCAACGTTGCCGTTTCGTTGTATCTGCATATGCACCTACCGATTTCCGCACAGACGCTGATATTTTGCAGAATTTTAGTTTGCCTCACTCCTATGAGTTACCTTGATAAATATACTATTATTAATTAATAATTTTAAAATGTCATCTACTTTGATTTTTGCAATGCTCTCCTTGATGATGATTTCAAATACCACGTCTCAATCGGGTACCAGCACAATTGTATAAAAATAAATTTCACAAAAATAGCGAATTACAAATAAGGCTTAAATCCTGTTACTCCAGCAGATTTATACACTCAGGCCTAGACCAGCATCAGTTAAGACATTTCGTGGTAATCATGACATAATATAATTATATTTACGAGTTTTGTATTCTTTGATGCGGAAATGAAATATGTATGCAACTCTAAAACAGGTATTATAGACCCGGTAATAAGTTAGTTCAAATAAGACCAGAAGTAAATATCAGCATCATCCTGAACGGCTGGATTTCCTGTGTAAAAATGCGTTTCGTTCTTACTGGAGACTTATCACTACGAGCGGTACTATGCTCTATAGCCACTATATATTTCTGTCAATAAATATAGGACAGTTTAACCGTATAAATATTATATATATATATATATATATATATATATATACCAAGCCTTAGATTGACTTAAAGTCACATTACCACAGACTTTATATTAAGTTAACTAAATTACTACCTAAAACTACTCGCATAGCAAGTTGTACCATCCAAATGCCCCACATTTGTCTGCCAAGTTCATAGTGGCTATGGTGCGAGGTACCAGTTTATACTAATTCATCCTCATTTAGCACGGAATATAGGTGTAAATAAGATTGACTTCCGCTTATTCGAACTTTCATGATATTTTTCGGTCCCATTTGATCTAATTTGTTATTAAATACGGTAAACCTATTACACAATCGCATAAATAGTAGAGTTCCGCGTCAAATTTAATATAAAATTGTAACACCTGTTTAAAGAAACGTTGGAAATTTAACAACCCCGCATTGTATAACAAATGGGCTTACAATTTAATAATAATTGATTGCGCGGGTGGTGGTAACAATTCTTTAAATCAAGTTTGCCAGCTTGAAGTAAGCACCAATCACATTTTATTTAACCAGTCGTCGAAAAACATAACAAAACTACCGCCAGCCACAACGCACTGACGCGTTTTGACCTTCCATGATCATCATCAGAGTACGACGGCAAACTGACTATCGAGGATCAAACCGCATTGAATATATGGAAATTAAATTTAGATATGCGGCTCTCACCTCTAGCAGTCTCGCATACATTGAACTTGACTGGAAATGTCGGCTGCACAATTTCTATGCAGTCACGAACATTAACTGTTTGCAGCTTTCGCCACATATACATATATAGGCAATACAATTTTTTTTAAATTGTTTGCGCGGGTGGTAGTAACAATTCTTTAAATCAAGTTTGCGAGCTTGAAGTAAACACCAAACCCATTGTATTTAACCAGTCTTCGAACAACATAACAAAACTACCGCCAGTCGCAACGCACTGACGCGTTTCGACCTTCCATGATTATCATCAGAGTACGACGGCAAACTGACTATCGAGGATGAAACCGCATTGAATATATATATAAATCAAATTTAGATTTGCGACTCTCACCTCTAACAATCTCGCATACATTGAACTTGACTGGAAATGTCGGCTGCACCATTTCCATGCAGTCACGAACATTAACTGTTTGCAGCTTTCGCCATATGTACATATATAGGCAATACAATTTAACAATAACTGTTTGCACGGGTGCTGGTAACAATTCTTTAAATCAAGTTTGCGAGCTTGAAGTAAACACCAATCCCTTTGTATTTAACCAGTCGTCGAACAACATAACAAAACTACCGCCAGCCGCAACGCACTGACGCGTTTCGACCTTCCATGATCATCATCAGAGTACGACGGCAAACGGACTATCGAGGATCAAACCGCATTGAATATATATGGAAATCAAATTTAGATATGCGGCTCTCACCTCTAGCAGTCTTGCATACATTGAACCTGACTGGAAATGTCGGCTGCACAATTTCTATGCAGTCACGAACATTAACTGTTGGCAGCTTTCGCCGCATATACATATATGGGCAATACAATTTAAACAATAATTGATTGCGGGTGATTTCCTTATATTCAATGCGGTTTGATCTTCCAATGAATCGGATTTGCCGTCGGCCACTCTGATGACTCAGAGAAGATCAGCTACATCGATTACGTTGCAGCTAACATGGCCTGACTTATATTGACAAACATTCAGTGCTCAATGAGAACAGACCTTTACCAAGCTCACAAACGATTTATAGAAAATAGACTTTGATTTGCATTTTACGATTATTATTGTATCAAAGGCTATGTTACTTTTTATGAAATATTCTACCTGAACCAATTGACGAATGAATATATAAGCCCGATGTGAAGAGACATAAAACAGAGACAAGGTGGAGATTAATTTGATCATTAATCCTCTTTAAAGAAAGGTTATTAGTAAACTAATTTATTTTGCAAAAAATATATAAAATTGACAACCAATTGCTAAGCTTGTTTACAAATATACCTCCCTGTCAATTTCTCTTAAATTGGTTCTACTGAAGTTTAAAACATGTGATAATAACCATATATAAGGCAATACAATTTAACAATAATTGTTTACTTGAATTGGTGACAATTATTTAAATCAGTTTGCGAGCTTGGTAAACACCAATCATTGTATTTAACCAGTCGTCAATATATTAAACCAATATCAATAAATTATTTTGCATGGTTGAAAAAGCAAATTAACTCTAGATTTTTATAAATTTATGTAGTTAGCGCTTATATTAATCTTATAATAGTTTATTTATATTGTAATAATTGTGCTATTATTGTAACGTAGTGCCTTAGGGTGCTGATGTTAACATGTTTGCTTCTGTGAAGAACTAATCCACTACTACTTCTATACACTGTGATAGCGTGGAAGTTAGCAGTAATTGTATCCTGATATTTTACATTGGCTGGCCAGATTGCCTTTATTGCCAAATAAAAGTTATGGTTATAGTCTAATTTAAACTAATAATAACTATTTTTTAATCAACATCTCCCATTGCGATCAAGCAGCAGACTGGTACCACTGCCACCGTTGTGGAGGTGAATTAACTTGTTGGAGATTAATTAACTCCTCATATAATAATAAATCAATTTTTTTATAATTTGACATTTGATTCTTTGTTTTATTTGCAATATTGTAATTTTTTGGAATATTCCTGAGTACATATTTTCGAAGATTTTGGCTTGTCTTTGGTGATTTTATAATTCAGAATTCTTGAGATTTTGAGTTGCGTGGTGCGCATTATCGGGTGGTCCTAGCTGGATACTATTAGTAATTTAAGACATTTTACGAAGCGATTTATTGACATTAAAGTGTTGAAGTTCACAAAACATTATTGTTCCTATTGAAATTATGGGAAGGATCTCAAATTCGCTTCAGAATATTATCGTTAATATTTGTTATCAAGGTTTTCAATTCTGTTTTGTTCTGTGGCAATCAGTTGGACAGTGAACACACATACACTGTTATAATAAATTTATTGTAATAAGTTTAATTTTAACATTATGGCTAACAGCAATAAATGCGAGGATACAGAGCAATTAACAAAAAGAAATCATTCGTTTAATTTCTACAAAATTCTTTATTTAAATACTTTGCAGCATATATACTTTTGAATTGTGAGTAATTCGAATTTCGGTATTCTGAAACTGTTCTCGCGTGACTTTCTCTAGCAAGCTGAATTTGACACTTTATTTCTCTATTTCGGTTTTACAAATCTTGATTTTCACAGTATAATCCTACTAATAATTTGTGTTTTGAATCGTTCATATTAGGACCGTTCAAGAAAGGCAATTTAATAATTATTTTTTAACGTCTAATCTCTTTCCAGGTTATTGACTCGTGTGTAATGTTACGTAAGAAGTACAAAGTTCGTTGTCTATTATTAAATTAATCAAATATATAATTTGACTGAAAGCGTCTATTAGGGTTCTCATTTGGCTAATAGATTTGAATTCCTTATTATACAATTTAAAATGCTAATCTTTTTTTCTGAAATATTTTAATAGCTCCATTTTATTAGTTACATGCTCTATTGAAAACCTAAGTTCCAATACTGATTTAAAATTTTTGAAACTAGTAGAAATCGGCACTCGCTATTTTAAAAATCGCGTAGTAATCATTTACAAATTTATCAGGCGGGTAAGGGCTCAGATTATTTCGCCGACATATTGCCAAAATCAAATTTCAATTTCAATTAGCTGTACCAATTAAAAAAATGCAAAATTGCCATTAACCAATAGCGTGGCACTTTGCACCAATAAAGGCACGATGCAATTACAATGCTACACACTTCTGCTGTGCTCGCTACGTGGGATTGCTCTGGATCTCTCCACTTGACTGTCTATCTACGCAGATTTCTAAATTTTCTGTTATCATCTAGTCGCTTAGTCTTCAGTCACGCCTGTCTTATTTTTGTTGCATAATTAGTCATACGTAATCAAGCATTTATTAATAGGATTTCTATGTGTGCCAGCCACAAAGGCGTTGCCAGAGATATTCAATAAGGCAATCCTAAGCTTTCGAACAGCAACTCAAAAACAATTTCGACAACTCTACTTATTCCGTTGCATCCATACAAAGGAACACCACCCAATCAAATAGATCATACAGAACAAGTGACTAGAAGCATTTTTTAGACACTGCAACATATTTAACTTTCGCGCTATTTGCCGATGAATGCTTTTCGGGCCTTGTTAAGGGCCACCGACCTTAAATGATCTCAGACAATTTGTCTATTATCTTCTTCTTTTAGCGTCGCACGGCACTTACTTGCAGACAGGGCGATCACAAATTGGCAAGCGTCGGCCTCCTGAAAACAGTACTATTTCAAATCTTCATCTGATATTACAAATCTGTGCGCAAGAATTGAAGCCGAATAAATATGCTTTTTATTTTGATTTTTGACGTGTACATTAAAATCTACAAAAGCATAAATAATATCCTAGTTTTTCAACACCGAAACATCCTTTTCTTTTAATCCGGTTTGTTAATTTTAATTAGTCAAGTCTTCTGTATCTTTCCTCGAGTGTTTGACCACATTCTGCGTTAAATTTGTAATAAAACAGTGGAAGCAGTATTCTGTTTTTAAATCGCTCAAAATTATTCTCATGTGTTTGTACAGCATAATGCGTTTCAATTTGTGTTCAAACGGCGGAAGCAAATTTTGTTAAGCGTTTAAATAATAGTTTGTAATTTTTACAGGGCACGAATTTTTTAATATTATATATATATATATATATATATATCCATTTATGCATTTTAATGTCATGTAAGTCACTTCCAAACATGAATACCTTGAATTCTAAGTTAGTTCATTGTTCATCCGCCGGTCTCACAACTGATGACGTTAGGTTATCCACTTTGAGAGATCTATTTCAGATTTGAGTAAAATCATTGAAAGGATCGTCATAGACGGGGCAAATGCTGACTAATTCACAGATCAAACACGTCCAAATCAATATAAGCAACAATCAAGAATACTTTGATCAACCAGTCGATATTCGCTAAAATATTTGTGCTTTGATCACCAAAGATATTTTTATAATTGTCGAATTTGCCTACACTGTTCGGAGAATTTACCAAACAGATATCAGTTTCCTTCCTTAGATGACCATCATCAACAATATGACAACAGTTTCTAGTATTTACGCACAAATTTTCGAACACCTATTGCTGCAGTTTATGTTGACTCCTTCCATCCACGCAGAATATGTCACACAGAGAGCAAAACTGATAATCTTATTTGAATCACAGGTGCAGCAGTTTCAGTTCTCAAAGGTGATTCGATGGCGGAGATGTCACTCGGCTTTCTACTCGCAACAGCTACAGAGAATCCCATACCTACTTATAATGTCAAGCATTGCATTCTTAATGTAGATTTGCGACGTGAATTTTCCCACAACTTCATTGCCGCCAAAGTCTCACACTAAATAATAGGCCTTGATTACCTGTTTAAATATCGGCTCATTGTTGATCATTGTAATCAAAAGATCAGTGACCCCTCCAACGGACTTGAACAAAGTTTTTGGACACTTGCATTAAAACGTTTTGAGTTACAGTTCTTTCAGCCGAATCCAGTGCATCTTTCAACAGAGATGTCAGCAGCTTTTCGATAACACAAGTCTTTGTTCGATTTCAGCAACTCGGAGCTACGAGTCTCCAACACGATGCACCATATCGTCACAAAAGAACAGCCTATGGCATTCAAAAAGCGACCGCTGCCCCTGGCTAAATTGAAAGCTGCCCAAGAGGATGTTTCAAGACTATTGGAGGAGGGAATCATCCGACCATCGAAAATTTCATGGCGTCATTACTGCACTTGGTCTCTAGATCAAACGGATCATGCAGAGCCTGTGGAGATTATCGCAAGTTATATTCTGTGACAAAATCCGATTCATAACCCATTCTCAATATAAACACCTTGCTTGAAATATTTAGGGGTAGTAATTACTTTTCAGTGATTGACTTCTGACAGGCCTACCATCACAACCCGGTAGCGTCAGATGATATAGAAAAACAGCCGTCATCACTCTATTTGTACATCAATATCTGTACGTGCATTTTTGTCTCAAGTGTGCTACTCAGGCATTTTAAAGGTTCATAGACAATGCCGCTTGCTGTATATCATATTTCTATGACATAATGGTTTTCAGTCCAGATTTAGAATCTCACGCCAAGCATTGACGAAATGTCCTCTCACACTTATCCAATCACGGAGTCAAGATCAACTGTGACAAGACGCAAATTGCAACTTCATCCGTAGATTTCCTAAGGCATCGTATTACACGATAAGGTATTCAACCTTTTCCGTCGAAGGCAAATTCGATCAAGAATAATTAGTCGCCAAAGACTGTAAATAAGTTACACAATTTTTTTGGAGTACTTAACTACTATCGCAAGTTCCTTCCCGGCCTATCAAAACAACTTTATCCGTTATGAAGGCAACTGCGGAATTGAAAAAGGACTTAGCAGAAACTCCATAATTTCGTGGTCGCCTGAAGACGAGAAATTAATTCGTCTCGCCATCAAATCGTCAACAAATGCCACAATGCTAACTCCTCCAAATTTTCAATGCCCATTTATATTCACAATAGGTCAGAAGCTTACATCCAGATCGCAATCTTGAATATAGTAATTGTTATCCTCG
Source organism: Eudiplozoon nipponicum (assembly GCA_029291075.1). Classification (NCBI taxonomy): domain Eukaryota; kingdom Metazoa; phylum Platyhelminthes; class Monogenea; order Mazocraeidea; family Diplozoidae; genus Eudiplozoon; species Eudiplozoon nipponicum. The sequence goes on along the minus strand of JAQBSW010001684.1, from coordinate 50,941 downwards.
CACGCGCAACCAATGTTCGTTTAATTATCTTGTATTTTTATTCAAATGAGATACACAAATTTAAATAACTGATATCTAGCCAACATAAAAGTATGCACACTTACCTGAGTATAGAACAATCACTTGAAATCTGTAATGTACCACTAAAAAGCGTAATGCTCTTACTGGTCAGAATCACGCTCTTTATTAAGGGCCATTGGGTGCCACTTATTAGATTCGCACTTGCTCTGGCTCTTCACTGACCGGATATATTTTAACAATTTTGTTTCAACTGGTCACCTCGTGTAATATCTTACAGCACTCAAAGTGGAACGTTAAGCAGTAATAAAACGAGACAAGTAAAATTTGCGACATTTTGTTACTCAGTTCATACCATTGTCTGACAGCGGGCCAGCTGGAAATCACGATTTCTGACCTGACCATTAACCAATCTCGTGCTACTTGCAATACACCAATTTTACATAAGCGTAATGTTTTCTCTCCATACTGCCTATACACGCTGTTTCTCTTGTACTACCTATAGTCAGTTATCAAACTCGCGCCAGCTCTTGTTTCTACGCATAGCAGATATATCCAGATAAATGTGATTGATTAATTCATTTAAAAAATCCATACGATTATTAGCCTCTTTATTTGTCTTCAAAAATATCAAAAGTAAGAATCATTAAGACCTTCAACATAGCCTTGTCTCATTCGGTTGTTCCTAGTAATCTACTAGTAATATCAATCTGCAAAATGATCAATTTTTAAAGCTTCAACCACTATCTCTATCAGTGAAAACCTGTAGAACATAAACAGGAAGTCAGTCAGGACTTCAAGTAAGCCTCTTGCTCTTTTAAATTTACAAGATTACGTTTTAGTGGTTTTGTATTAGTTAAAATCTTGAATTATTGACCATTCAATTAGTGCTCGAAATGAAACATTGCAGCAAATAACGTAAGGTGCTATTTACCAAAGTTAACTTAACCTGTTTCGCTAAACGTTATTGCATCTGAGTTGCATTCAAATAAACTCATGTGACCCCCACATAGAATTCCAACTGTGTTGTGTGGTAAAGGAACTTTTATCAACGGTATTCAATAATAAGCTTTCTGCAGATCTGAAGTTGATTAAAACTTATAACCTTATATATTCTGCAGCAAAGTACTCTGGTTCGGTAGAAGATATATATCGCCCTATTGTCATCAAGTTTAATAGAATATAGCTCCCGCAAACTCTCCATTGACCCGGTTCAGGTTTGTGAATCGCCTCTATCGGAGATACAAAATTGTTATTTTACTCCAACAAATTTTTTCTTTGGTCAATTGCTGAAGTTTTGCAATAGAAAAATTTTGCTTATGCTGTACTAAATGTTGAGCCTTGGATAAACAATATAACAATGCTACCAGCACAATTTGATTCTATACTTCTATTTTCAATCAATTTCATTTGACACTAAAATGATGAATCACGGTAAGGCGTTTCTCAATTATAACTATCAATTCAACCATGAAAGCAGGACGGGCTAGGCGACCTGACATAATCACTTAGGTTACAGACTGCGTAAATCTCCTTTAAAGATACACGCGTAAAAGCTCGCACATCTGCATTATACTTCTAAGCAGATATCTCTTTTCAATTGCAGTCATTATTAACTCAGGGGCGTCGAAATGTGTATCTGCTATAACCCAGTTTGTGAATCTAAATATATTGGTCTTAAAATACACTGGCAATGGCATCTATGCTGAAACAATCTGACCTTGCAAATTAAAAACACGGTTAGTTCTAAACAGTGCCTGGTCTTTCTTTATACGATACAAATATTTTTCAGACATGAACAGTGTTAGAGTTACAAACTTTAATCTGGAACGAACTTCAATTTTTTATAGGTTCCCGTCAAATAATCTGAAGAGAGTCGCACTGATGCCAAGCACGTTACTCTCTAAGTGTTGTAATACGCCACGGGCCTATTTCCTTCAGAATTCTATCTGGAATTTGATGAACATTCCATGATGAAAAAAGTTTTATTTATTTAGCTATAGAATATGAAATGTGCATATGTATTCCTTAATCAACACTGCATCGAAAGAGCTTAATCCATAAAAACTATTTAACGCGGTAAAAAGAATACCTAAATTACATTTCCTAGGCTCTCATAACATGTTTGAGTAAGGAAATAAATTCACTGTGTATTGTGAAAATTCCAAATGTAACTTATATATTTATAGGCAAGTTTCTTTTATGGTGAATGTGAGAAAGGCTAATCACAACCAAATCAAAGCGGAAACTAATCACGAACTAACGATATAAATATATGAAAGTATTAAATAGAACTAAATCAAAGAAATATTTACAAGATAATTTTATTGATAAAAAATGTTCCTTTATATCTGCAGCGGTGGTTTAATTTTTTAAATATATTGTCGATTTATTTTGTTTGTATAAATACCTCTTTTGAAGGCGATTATACTTTGTCAAAAAATTATTCTGCAACCTGATGGATCATTTTATTTCTCGCATTCTTTCAATTGAACGAAATTATTTCACGTTGAGTGTTATCTATGCGATTCTTTTCTCACTGACATTCACCGTGTCAGAGCGTACGAATCAGATACGACAATGAAATTTTGGTTATTCACCTGTTTATCTCCTTGGTATCTTCGTAATCCCTGGTATACTATGGAACGTAGTAATCCAGAGACAACAAGTACTTGTTGCCAGATATTTCAATGACGATTTTCTTAATCCTATATTGTAAAAACGTATTCATGAAAATATTTTTAGCTACTTCTAGACATTCAAATCTAATTAAAAATCAGCCGATCCATAGCAAATAGACCTGACATTTCTGGTTTTGATTTGAGATAAAAGACATCTTAACTCCAAAACGCACACATACAGCCTAAATGCGTCCCACACCGTTTAATCATTGTCAATAATACTAAAGAAAGTCTCTGTACTCGATTTGCATTGCAACTTCATTCAGACTGCAATATGTTTAGAATAATTCATTGCATACAATATTTTTATAAAGAGCAATCTTTAAATTGAAACGTAACAAAATACGCTAATTTATTTTGTAATGGTGTATTGCTTCAGCTAAAATAAAATGCAAGGTTTAATTGTCTACAGAGTAAGCAGTAATATTGTTTGCCTTTAAGATTGCTACAAATCCTTCTTGGGGCTTGTTATATGAGACGTGTTCGTGGATTGTTGATCTTTTGAGTAGATGCACATAAACCAAGAGATTAAGTGAAGCAGGAAAATACAATCGCAGTATTGAAAACCTTGATGAGCATTTCTGCTGAACTACGGCAACAACAAGAAAGCCTATTAATATGTTAAACAAAAAATAATGTCTGGATGCGCAGCAATAATTTATTTTCGTGATTTACGGCTAGTTTAATTAGTAAAACAGAGTTTGGAAAAACGCAAAAAGGACAGCATGCGTCGATAATAATCGCAAAAAAGGCATCAGCGATTGCAGGTAACGAGCTGGTTAAAGCGTCTGAGTGCGTTTGTAAGACTTTTCTCTATACTGATCAATAAATAAGCTAGAGTATAATTTGTTATCTTTTTCTCTAAGTCGTTCGCGCTCAAATTAGCGACACTTGTAGCATTACCAGTTGTGTTCCAGAATCGAAGTTTAGCCTTCAAGTTAAATGCAATTTTATTTATTTAACTATTTATTATGCACTAGGACTTAATCATTTTAGCGCAAGACTGTACCTCAATCTTTTGATTTATAAAGAAATTTGGCACGAAAAACAGAAAAAATAAATTACTGGTTCCAAACTAATAATAATATGTTTGAATGAGAAAATAACCTCCTTCTATTAAAAGTAAATTATAAGGCAAATCAAATTAAAAATGTCGCATAGGTTACTCAAGTTATCCAAATCAAAATAACTACAACATTCTATTGTTGACGCCCCTAACCTATTCGTGTCTGTAAGCCCCATAGATGCCAGATCGCTAGAAATCCTAAAATTCACAGTAGAGTCTGATAGGCTTATATGATCATTTTCGTTACTTAAGTTCAACTATATCCTCCAATCAACCTACTCTTGTCTTCGCTAAATTTAATATCGGTATCCATGAATATATGAGATAACTATTAAATCGATACTTACTGTTAGGCAATCGGAAAGTGAAAGTTGAAAATCTGTTCCTTTCAGCAATAATCTGTTATGGTATAAACGTGACCCAACGATAAAATCAAATATACTTGTTGCAAGGCTCCTCTTGAATGTTATTTTATATCAGAACAAAGGCAATTGATGGAGAATTATATTTGATAATGATGTAATCGTTTACTATGGAAAAAATGGTAAAATGCAGCAGACCAAAATTACAACACCAGTCAAGGAGTCAGATATTCGAAAACTGAAAATAGCGCACAATTTTAAAATCAAGTATTTAAACAAAGAATGTTCTGGAAAATAAAAAGAAAAAATTCTTTTTAAATAAAGTTTGTTACAATCAGCTATGGTGGTTTAAATTTATCAGTCAAGGTCATTTTACATAAGGCGGAGGATTTAACATCCTCTACGCTATTTGAGGGACCCACAAAGTTAAAGCAAAAACGCTAAAATCCAAAAAAAGCACAATTCAAAAACATGAATACCTGGTAAGATTTAAACGAAGAATACTTTTAAATTTAAACATATATTTTTCTATTTTAATTGTATTTATTTCTATCAATAAATTGTCTCGTTATTTTTGTAGGGAGAAATAACTTACCCCATATTGTCCTTCTTAAACACTAAATGCCTTCATATTCAAAATAGTCAAATACTTAACGAAGTCACATTGGCTAAGGCCACAGAGCTCCGATGTTTAAAGCTTTTCATTATATTCTAATGTGACGGCTCAATTTAATTCGCCGATATTTAGTCAAAATTTAATTCAAAATCTAAAACGCTGTACCAATAATAAGGCGCAAACTACCGTTAATCAATTACTTACAACTTCGCATCTATATAAGTGCGTTGCAATTACCATGCAACACTGTCTGCTTTGCTCGCCACATAAGATTGCCGTCCCTCGTTTTGCTGCTGTGATTATCTCGGCTGACTGTTTTGCTCAAGTTTAAACACGATGTAACTGATTAGGCTAGTTTTATGTCAGGACAAGCTTCTCGTTGCTGGGCATGCAGTCATACATAAGCGATCAACTGATAATCGGAATTTTTCGTCTTTCAACCATTTTGATGTTGCCACAGAAGTTCAACAAGAGTAGTCAAGGCATTCAAACAACAACTAACACCTTATGCTTCGTCAATTATACTTATTCAAGTGCATCTACTCATAAACATTCAACGTACAGGACAATCAGAGCTAGTGTCTAGAAATTCTTACTGTTAAGGGCTACAGATAGTAACTGCTCTCTAAGATTCAATATTTAGTCTTCTAAACGACATCACACAGAACTTCATTGGCCGGGGCGTTACAATTCGCCGACATATTGAGTAGATGAAATTCAAATTTAATTTACATGGCACCAATTGGAACAAGCGAAATTTGCCGTTAACCAATGGCGTGCGAGCTTTCTATTTCAGTATATAAGTACGGTGCATTTCCCATGCCAGTCAGTAGTCACGTTTGATTTCTGTTGCGCATAACGTGTACGTGCTGTCTCCTATCAAACTGAATTTTCACCTACCCTGACATCTGCCAGTCACCGCAGTGTAGGAACACTAGCCAATTAATAATAATAATAATAATAATAATACATTTGTTTGGCATCAAAGGCCAACTGGCCCAGCCATTGAAATAGCAAATCAAGGGTAGGATATGTGGAGGTGAATGGAATCGTGACTAGCAAAGTATTTAATAGCAGGGGGAGGGGTTGGGGAGGGGAAAAGTTATCATTAACATCAAGATAGTTCAATCTGGTGAAAAATAAATATAAACGAAGTTCCATTTGACTAGACAAGATCAATTGGAGATAGTCCGTGAAGTATCAGATCTTCAAGGTGAATGTGAGATCGAAAACAAAGATGAAGATGAAAGATGGCGGCCCGGAGGTAGACGTCGACCGATGGAGTCCATTGTCGTGACGAATGAATTGATGGAGTCAGCAGGATTGAGGCGCGCGAGTCTTGCAAGGATCGCAGGCATCCGTAGAACGTGATTGTGATTAAAAGAAGACCAGGGAGAGTCGTAGTCCGAAGCGAACCGTTGGTGGATCGGTAGGGCTGTTGGGTTTCCGGTCCTCCGCTGAAACAAGAAAGAAAAAAAGAGTTGGATAAGCAAAACGTAGTACAGTATCCACAACGTGGATATAATGGGGTTAGGAACCGGTCTCAAGTGGCTACAATAAGGGCCACAAACAGTACTTACTCTCATCTAGCTTGGCATCTTAATATTTTGTAAACGTCGTACAGCGTTTACTTGAAGTCTGTGCGTTCTACACAATAATTTTTATTTTTGTTTTGCCTAATGTCGTAATTTTGAGTACTTTGAATCGAATAATTCTCTAGTTTCTTGTAAAACCACATATTTGTTAATTACTCGAGGTTTGAAGACTGGCGTTTAGTCGAATATTTTAAATTATTATGTTACTACTATTTCTCAACATAGGGAAATAGCACAAATGAAGTATAATCTTCTTTTGTGGTGATGCATAATTTCATTACATTAATTGTTTACTGTAATAAGTCTTGGATATTGAGTCTGGTAACTTTATAGTTCGAGCTATTGTGTTGAATGATATAATAGTATTCGTTTATTTTATCTGTAAATTAATCGAGATATTAAATAATTATAATAAATTTTTATTTGACAACAAAGGCTATCTGTCCCTAAAAGGTTAAGATACACACTAAAGATATGAATATTCATATTTAAGTGAAGCTGGAACTAACAAAATATATAATGTTGTCTATGTAACAACAATAATGATAAATAGTATTTCTTATTTGTAGAAAAGTCCATCTGGCCCAACTATTAAACGGTCAATATAAAATTCAAAAGTAGGATTTTGTTTAGTTGAGTTAAATAGTGACTAATTAATTTTTATCGATAATGATAACGTTTGAGAAGGATAAGTGCTTTCGGTATATTCGTTTCAATTCGCCGTAAAGAAAAGGTAAACTTGAAATAACCAGGATAAAATCGACTAGAGGAAAAGCTTGCGAGGAATTAGGATACCAACGCCCGGTTCAGAATTTTCTGCCTTCAGTTGCGCGAATTTGGCGTGTCTTGTTTCAGCAAGCACCCCAAGGGCCAAACGACATACGTTTTGTTTGAGGGTAAGAATGAACAAGTGCCAAACAGCGGCGGTCAATTCTCGACGTCGTATTATGATGAGTTTCCGTTAGAATAGCTGAAATATACTGAATGGCTTTAGTAGAACAATTATTGAAAACCATTAAACACTTGTAAGCAGTAAATATTGGGATTACTGTTCGTTATATTTGTATATGCTTCCGCTGATTGCGACATAAACGAAAGCAAGGACACTTTTTATTCCGACCTCAATTCTCTACCACCTAGCAATAGAAATTTAGATATAATCTTGGTTATGAATGACATGAAAACTAGCTTTGCGGCTTAATCAACACAAAATTTTGTCTTGGTGGTAGATACACTTTAAGCTAAATGCGCAGTGAAAAAGATGAACATCTTAAGCGGTTCGAAATTCAGAAGTTGTGTATGGCCCATTGACACGTCCTCTTTCAGACCCTGGACACCTGTGGATTCAAATAGATAATGTAGTAATTATTTATAGATCGCTTGGTTGGATCTAAAACTGTCGCGAACTTTTGGAATACGTATTGTCACCCGGAACATACACTTATCAATTGTAGAGTTGCACGTATATTCCGGAAGTCCAAAAATGAATGCACTTCAATGATTTTAAACAGTCGTCTTTCGAACAAAATATGACGCTTTTCTATAATCGGTATTAACTGGTTTTTAAAATAAACACTCTTGAGAGCTAAACTGAAAGTATGAACACTAACAATATAATAGCATAAAAGGCTCTAAAAATACTTATTGCACTTAACGTAGAAACTTGTTACTAGGTGTCTACGGATTTAAATATAAAAGAAATGATGTATGAATTGAAAAATGCAGTGTCAAACTTAAGTTTGAAATTGGACAATTCCTAGTTTTTAATAGTTTATATAAAATGAAAGCCATCCGTGTGTAAGAACAGTATCAAACGGAAGCTCTATAAAATAATGCTTCACGTTAAGAAACTATGCATTTATAAGCAACTGATTATTATAAATAGAAAATAACAGTTGGATCCATTAAGGCTTAACATCCATTCCTACGTGCCAAGTGCAGCAAAAAGACTTAGGATTTTATATTTATTAAAAAGCCTATATTTACTTACTTCATTCATCAGACTTAGGCGTAGTTCAAGATATAATAGGGTTGGAACGCGATATAAATTAGGCGAAGAAGTTGATTTCATTGAAGATGTGATAATTTTACTAAACTAGAATTTCGTAAATTTAAATATTTAGTGGAGTCGTCTAAAATTTGAATTGTGTCACATTTACACGATTATGCGACGGAAGTAGCCGCTCTTAATAACTATCATGTTGCATTGCTGGACGTGCATGTTGTACCATAACTGCTGGATTAGAATATGTAAAATAAATATTTTTAATATTGTTTTTTGAGATCATTTATTTCAAAGAGTTAAGTAAAATAGCAGCACGAATACATTATCATGTGGCAGTATCAGAAACCACAGCCTAATGTTACTTAGAAGAAAAATATTTTTGCGAAACTGGATTAATCTAAATTACCTGATCGGGTATTGACTAACATAATAATGATTCCAGCTGTTTTCTACTTTGAACAAAATAGCCAATTAATTATTAAGAATTCTAAACTTTTACACTAACTGCTCGTTTTACTTTGAATCTCTTAGTGATTTGAACGCTTATTTTTGTGTCTTTCAGACCCACCCTACCTATTGAGATCATTCTAATAATACAGCATTTCAAATGTTTAGAATAAATAATTAGTCTGATGCGTGCAAAGGGTAAATTGATGCCTATAGACTGCAGTTTCATTGAGACCTACGTGTATGTGTATCAATTATATTTAACTGATTCTTTTTAGTTATGTATTCACCTACACATGCACATGTGTGACATGCGCCTATTTAATGATATGTAAATAACTATTATTGACAAGCCTATCCTGAATACAACCTGAGTGGTTTGAATTGAAATTTAAAACGTTCATCGGTCATTCGTAATTCTAATTTTATCATTCATAATGGTATGTGTTTATGATGACTGTTTCTGATTTATTGGTCTTCCCCCACCTGAATATGTGAGGGCAATCTAAGTTACGACATTTTACATGGAGTGTATAAAAAAATAGTCTAACGCATGTAAATTGTAAATTTTTATTCAGCCACTCTAGTCTCACTTACTTGGATTACCATAATAGTTACGTGATACACAACTATCTAGTGAAAGACCAGTCTAAAGTATAAATAATATGGCCAGAGGAAGTATCGCGCTTGCTTCATTAGTTTGTTTCGTAAAACTGGTGAGGATAGACGAATTGAAGATAGTTGCCGATAACGGCAACCGAAATATTTTGTTCAAAGGTAAAAAATATGAATTCATTACTGCGTTAGTCAAAACGCAGATCAGGTAACCATAGTATATTTTTGAATAAGTTGATTCAGCAGAACATAACCTATGTTTCAATACATTGGACCGCCTTCACTAGAATGAATACATAAATGCATGAACGGGGATATAGTCTACCCACACGAAGGATTTCAATTGAAATACAGCTTCTTAAACATAAATAACACTGTATTTCCGCTTAATCACGTTTTGAAAAGTTTCCTTTATGAGTTTTGTCCATTTAAATCCATGTACAACTAAATGCAATAAGATACTTTACTTCATTGTGTTCATTAAATGATTGTTTGTTAATGACAGGAGTTTAGATATGCATACTGTGGTTCAATCCTCCGGAGCCAGTATTCAGACAAGCTCTAGTGAAGACCAAGGAAGATGGCAACATTTAATTATTTATACTAATTAGGAATACTTCACGATATTTTCATTTACAGCACATGCATGTATATGAACTGAATGCTTATGTGAAGCGTAAAATATTAAATGCAGATTTTATTCTATTTATGATTTCAATTTAACTCTCGATAGTGTAACTATTATACGATCATTGATTACGCGGGTGGTTGTAGCAATTCTCTAAATCAAGTTTGCGACCTTAAGGTAAACAACAATCCCATTGTGTTTAACCAGTCATCGAACTAAATAGGAAAACTACCGTCAGTCGCACGCACTGACGCGTTTCGACCTTCCATGATCATCATTAGAGTACGACGGCAAACTGGCCAGCAAGGATCAAGCCTCATTGCATATATATGGAAGGTCGAAACGCGTCAGTGTGTGTGACTGGCGGTAGTTTTGCTATGTTGTTCGACGACTGGTTAAATATACTGTTAGATTGAGAAGAGGAAGGAGAAAGAAAGGAGTCAGAATCGGAGATAGAGTTGCCTGCAGTCGCCTTGCCCGAATGCTAACTTGACCATAATGCTGTTTTTTAGATGTTTAGTTTGCCTCAATTCTGTGAGTTATCCTGATAAATTTACTCATAGTAGCAAGGTATTCCTTCTCTCTCTGCCTCTCTCTCTCTCTCTCTCTCTCGTAAATCTCACTAATAATTTGTCTAAATTCACTTATATACATTTTTTCACTCCTTATGGTTATATGGCAGTGAAACAGTCACTTTTGACTTTTGTATGGCTGGACATGATGATGTTATTCTGAAGAAATCCACAGTATAGTTAATTTCCACTATAAAATTTTGATATTGCTAATTTAATTGATCGAATCAGGAACATGACATTTTTAAAAGTTTTAATTATGGTATGAAAGATGGAATAGATAAACATGCAATTATGTGCATTATATTATCGTCAAAACGAAATTATAGTTGTTTTCTTTCTTCAATATATTTCGTCGACCGTTGTCGGGGGACTTCTACAGTTGAACCATCATCACAAGTGTTAAAAAGCAGACTAATGCACCAAGCCTTGTTTCATTACTTTGTTTTGTGAAACTTGGGATGATTGGTCAACTGAAGACGGCCGAAAATGGCCGCCGCAATATACTGAAGAAACAAAATAGCTAGAATTCACCCTGTCTTAGTCAAAACGCAAACCAGGTAATTTCCATTAATGCAGTTTCGCTATTTTTCATTCTTTTAAGCAAGTAGTATTCTAATCCAGTAAATTTATAGGAGATTAATTATATTGAGTCGTCGCGCATTTATGCTCAAACGGAGATTGATGTAGGTCTGCAAGTACCAATGATAGTTTGGCTGAATTCACGGCTCATCTCTACTTACTTTACTTAACTTTACTGCGGCTGACTCCTTTTAGAGGATAAGCCGGCTCCATTGATATCCAGGATTAAGTCTCTCCATGCCGGGCGGTTGGCAGCCATTTCGGAACATAAAGAGGGCCAATGACGCTCACAGTGACGCGGACCATAGACATTGCGTAAACCTAGGAGTTCCATGTCCGATTTGATTGTTGCAAGCCATGTCTTCAGTTGTCCGCCTCGGCGGCGGCGCCAGTTTGCACATTGACCTGGGTTCATCACCTGCCGTACCATTTCGTCTTCGGGTTTGCGTAGTACGTGCCCGAACCATATATATATATATATATATATATATATATATATATATATATATATATATATATATATATATTGACCTGGGTTCATCACCTGCCGTACCATTTCGTCTTCGGGTTTGCGTAGTACGTGCCCGAACCATTGAAGTCGACGATGTTGAATCCAGACGGATAGTTGCATGATGTCCCCGCATTGGTGACGAACAGATGCGTTCGCCACCCGGTCCATCCATTTTGTCTTTGTGATGTACCTAAGGCACCAATGGTCGAATACTTCAAGCTTTTTGGAGTCCTCAGAATGTAATGGCCAAGTCTCACAGCCATACAGTAGCACAGGGCGAACAGTAACCTGGTAGACTCGGATTTTCGTTTTGAGGCTGATTTCACTTCTTCTCCAAAGTGATTTCTTCATTTGTAAGAAAGCAAGTCTGGCACGGTCGATGCGTGTTCGGACTTCATTCTTTGCTTGACCAGTTGGAAGTATTTTTGAGCCAAGGTACGTAAAATCGTCGACTGTTTCGATTGGGCTGTCGTACACCGTGAGCTGCTCATCAGATGAAGATACACCGATGGCGAAGGCTTTCGTTTTGTCGGCATTGATTTCCAGACCAACGGCTGATGAAAACTGGGCCACTTGATCCAAAACGGCTTGTATGCTCCCAAAGCTGTCAGCAAGGAGAACAACATCGTCTGCGTAATCAACATCCGTCAGCCATAGGTTATTTGATACTTGAACGCCTGGGAACTCAGTTAGCGCGTTGCTCAGAATCCAGTCAACCGCATAATTGAACAATATGGGTGACAAGGGACATCCTTTTCGAACCCCTGTGTGCAGACTGAATTCATCCGATTCTTCTCCGTAAACACGTACTCTGGCTTTGGTGGCTGCATAGTAGGCCTTGGTCAGATTGACGAGTTTTATGGGCATTCCGTCGAGCAGCATGATGTTCCATAGGGAGTCGCGATCAACAGAGTCAAAAGCAGCTCGGAAGTCAATAAAACAAGCGACGGTTGGTTGTTGAAATTCGTTGCGATGTTCCAAAACTCGCCGTAATGTAAAGATCTGATCAACACAGCCTTTGCCTGGGCGGAATCCACCCTGATTGGGACGGGTACGGACATGCCGCTCTTTGCAGAAGCGGTTCAATAGAATCGACGCCAACAGCTTGGATGCGGTGTTGAGAAGACTGATACCACGGTAGTTTTCGCACCTTGATCTATCACCCTTTTTGGGAAACGGTAGCAGGATTGACATTCCGAAGTCTGACGGGCATGCTTCTTGTTCCCAGATAGAAGAGAACAGTCGATGGATTGATGGCAGTAGTGCGCCTATACAGGCCTTGTAGATCTCTGCAGGAATTCCATCTTCACCGGGGGATTTCTTGCTCTTCATGCGCTGGATGGTCGTAGCGATCTCAACCTCAGTTGGGGAAGAGCAGTCCACATCGTAGCTGGGTTTAGATGTTGCAGGTGGTTGCGGTGGGGAGCGGCCACTGTATGGTCGGTTCAATAACTGCGAAAAATGTTCAACCCATCTTGCGATTTTGCCATTGACATCAGAAATCAAGTCTCCTGTTGCGCTGCGTAGAATTGTCTCTGCATTGCGCTTACTGGATGCTTTACGTATAAGACGGAAGAGACCCCCGAAATCACCGACGTTTGTAGCCGATTCCATGGCGGAAGCCATTTCATCCCAGTACTGCTTACGGTCAGCCCGAGCAGACCACGTGGTTTCACGTCTCAGGTGGCGATAATTAGGCGCGTTATTCATCCAGGCATCTCTTGCTTTTTCTGACGCCCGCATCGTGCGTTCAGAGATCCAGTCTTTATGGTGACTTTTGATGGTTCCGAGCGTTTCAAGCGCAGCTTGCTGAGTAGAGAGTTTCAAGTTATTCAATTGATGCTCCACACTGGTTTTATCTACGGCATGAGTTCCACCGTCAGCGGCAGTCAACTTTGCAGTGATTGAGGCAGATAGCGCTGTACAACGGGATGGGTCCGTTAGGGCAGAAACATTCAGGCGTTTCGTAGGTTGACGGCGCCGTCGGGACTTGAGATGGAGCCTCAATTTGGCACGTACTAGAGTGTGGTCGGACCCTCCTCGGCTGCCAGTTTCAGCTCCTCGGTATGACCTGCAATCTTCGACCGAAGACATCCAACGCGACCGTACCAGAATGTAGTCGATCTGATTGGCTGTGTGACCATCGTTTGAATACCAGGTGAGCAAATGCTTCCGAGGGTGTTGGAAACGCGTATTGGTAACGCACATATGGTTGACTTCTGCAAAGCTGATAAGTCGCTCTCCGTTCTCGCAGCGCTCACCTAGACCAAACTTTCCCAGTATGTGTCTGGTGGATGAGTCAGAAGGTCCTGTTCGTGCGTTCCAGTCACCAGCAACAAACAGTATGTCGCCTCTTAAATTGTAGCCATTCAATGTATCCAATACGCTACTAAAGCTGCTACTATATACCAACGTAACATTTGAGGCCAGTCCTCTCTTCCAGCAAATCCTTGTGGGTCTCGATTTCGACCTAAATAAACAACTAGCAATCTCCGAAAATTACCTAAAAGAAAGAGCAATCATGAGTTCGATTGCTGTTTGGCCATAAAAGAAAAGTTACCCATGTCATGAAAGAGATGATGAATTTTCTATTTCTGTCCAGATTAATGTTTTTGGACAGAACTATAATGCAAAGCCGAATGGTCGCACAACGTAAAGCAATAAAGATTTTAAACAAACTCCTACATTTATTTTGATAACGAGTAAGTTTATACATAGGAAGAAACGAATGATTGTGTGCCAATGCAGAATTATTTGATGCTTCATGTTAACTAATATGAATATTGTGAGATCTAATATATTTAAACTCACTATTCTTCAGAAACAGCAATATTATTTGTTTTTCTTCGTTGAAAGATATTACCCAAAATCGTTAACTAAAGTAAACATTGAAATCATCGCTTAAGTAAATTGTGAAAGAATACTATTATACACACTAGTGCAACATTATTCTATTTTGAAGCTGAATTTAATATATATTGGTAGACTAGCCTTGCACTACGTTGAAGAGATTTTTCTTAAGTTATCATTCGGGCAGCGTATCCCGCGGTAGAAAGACGTCAACGGACTACTTTAGCTTGTTTTACTTTAAATCAAGATTGCAATCTTCATATGAACACCTAACTGTTTATGTACATACATTTCTCAGTATGAACCAAGAATTTATAGTGTAAAAAAGGCAATTCATCCAGTAGATCGGTTTCACCCTTATTGGAAATTCATCACGTACTGTCCAGAATTTGCTGCGGACATGGCTCGAAACTGGTGCTCTACCCACTGAGCTACCCTGCTGCATACTATGCACAGTTTTAAGTTATATACTAACTAATGTTTTTTTCGTTAGATGGAGTCTATAGCGCATCCTTTAGAATTGAAGTTCCAACTAACCATCTCCACTCTGTCATTATAGAACAGGCACCAAACTACGTGGGTAAGTGACATTGAATTGATCATTTATATAATTAACTGAACATTGGTTGCGTGCATAGCCGAAAGAACAAATCCACTATTTTGTATTTCCCCAGCTAACAAAAAGTAGCCACAATTACATATACATAGTGTTATACAAAGACAATACACAGAAATTGATATAAAGAACATTCTTTGCTTACAATTGACGAACAAAAATTGGAGGGCAATACATACATAACAAAGCTGCTTTCCTATTGCAAAACAACACAACGTAATAAAACGCTTATCGAACACAACGTTGCACATAGTATCTTAACATAGGGCAGCGAAAGTGCTTGAGATATTAAAAATGCTGTTAAATGTATAATGAACAGAGTATAGTATTTTTCATAAAACAGTGGATTCTGCTAAAATCAGAAATTAACAAATAGGCTCATGCAAAACACTGCAAAATGCGGAAAATGAGTGATTTTTCTGAACCAAACACCGTTCACATAAAAAGAGTTAAATTAAATTCCTCATAGCGATGACATGTGTCCATGGTCACCTGTTATGCAATCACCCTAGTTTCTTCTTTATAATTATGTTGTCATAACATTAGCTCCGCTATGATCGGTCTTATTATTGTGTTTGTTGATTCATTGTGTATTATAATCATCATCGATTTAAACTGTTTCTAATTTTCATTATTACCTACTAGGTAGAGATTTCAATAAGTTTTAGACCATGGGCAATGTTGTGAATCGTGTTACTTGAATCGAGGTTGCGATCTTGATTAAAACACCTGAACCTTTATGTACATACATTTATCAATATTAACTAAACATTGTACAACGTAGAAAAAAAATTCATACAATAGACCGGTTTCGTCCATTTTGGGAACTTATTACGTAATTTAAGAATTTGCCGCGAACAGGGCTCACATCTGTTGAGAGTTTGTTGCTCTGAGCATTAAGCTGTCCTGTCGCGCACTATACATAATTTTCAATTATATACTACAATTGATTCTTGGATAGACTATATAGCATCTCCTAAAACCTAAAGTTCCAACTACCTATCTCCAATCTGTCATTTTTGGAAAGACACTACGCTACGAATGGAAGCGTTATTGAATTGAAAATTTATATAATTTAACGAAAATTGGTTGCGCGGGCGGTGATAATAATTAATTTAATCAAGGTTGCTATCTTAAAACGTGCTGTTTGGAAACCATTCTCCATGCTCAAGCGACATACAGAGTTATTATACAATACAACACCTTCAAATTCGTTTCATATAAATTAGCCTTTAGTAATCGGAAATTATTTATGCATACTTATTTAAATACGGTCCTTGTGAATTATTGATCTTTTTTCAAACATACCACATTGGTTTTGATATCAATTATTCAAATAAAGTCTATAGCATTAAACTAAAGAAAAATTCTAATTTAATTAAGCGAGCGTGAAGCATAGCGCAAATGCTTTCAGTCATACTTTCTGACGCGTCTTTTTATATTCCTGGGTCATCATTATGTTTATCGTATAGTCATACGTTCGTTTTAAAAGAATATTTAATAATAAACGGAACAACAATATTTTTTCACCAATTCGAACAAATCTGCAGTAAGATTTTAAATGTTTATAGTTAGAAATATTAATTTGTTGCAAATGATAAATTAAAAAAAGTAATTGTCGTTACATAACATGAAATTGATTTTACACGAGTCATTTTGGTGCAACTATCTTACCGAATCAGCGCTCCCCGTGACAATATTACCGAACAACACGTTGAAAATACAACATGTAACCGGAGCGTTGTTTGACTTCAATATTTCTGCGCACAAATTTGGTCTAATTCCGGGCATAATTAAAATACAACAGAATAAATACTGTAAGATAAATATGTCAATTGCAAAAATTCCATTGATATCGCTAACAATACAGTGTATATTTGGAATAATAAAATTAATCATTCAAATACATTTATCTGTAAAAGTTATCATACTGACAAATAAAAACTAAAATATAGTTTAAATTTTTTATTTGAATAAAATAATTCATCACAAAAACTCGATTTAGAAGATGGGAAATATATAAGTATATTATACTACTTATAATTAATTTATACCAAATGATCTTACTATATATGTTAAAAGTAAATATTGTATTTGCTATCTTATGCTATGCTCAGTTTATACTGATAACATTTATTAAAAAAATCCTGCCACAATACGTCAATCAAATTCTGCTCCAACAGGTGACATTTAGTTTGATAGATCAGGGTTGATGAGTTACAATATTAGATCGAAAGCGATGCCAAACATGTTTAACTGTAGGAATTATTGCTAAGAACACATTTTAGTATATAACTGAAAAGCGCATGTAGCGTCTGGCCTGAGTGACGCAGAGAAATGGTTGCCAAACTCAAAGGTAATTTCGTACAAATTACAGCTGCGATGGCAGTAATTTTGTCAAGTATTTGATGACTTCTGAATAAGGACGAAACTGGTCTTCATGACTCGTATTTGTTACCTATGGGCACATTTAGTTTATAAAGAAAATACGTGAATAAACATGCATATATTAATAGTGATAAAAATAATTTTAAATGTAATAAAAATAAAAGAGTTGGACAGCATATTATAATTGAATATAGTTTTAAATTTATTATTAATTCATTAATTTAATATAATTAATTTTTATATTACATCATTTTTGTGAAGTGAGGACAACATGTACAACAGGATTTGTGTGCACAAAATTTACGAAAACAACACTAAAGTTTGTTATATAAAAATAAAATTATTTTTTTATCTAGAACTTACAATTTTCTGTATTACTTGCTTTAAAATAAGAAAAAACAGTAAATATCATGAAATATACACGAGGAATTAACGAATATGTTCTAAGAAGATGCATTCTTGATTTAGATAGAACCATAATTCATCAAAACTTTTCTGTAACGTTTAATCGAGTGAGGTATTTAAAATAGATCTCATGCAAAGAATTATCTGCAAACTTACAATAAGCAGTTGTGACTCTTTCAGGGTTCAATCATTTAGACCCAAAGTTCCAACTAACCATGTCCAATCTGTCATTACTGAACAGACCCCACATTACATGGGGAAGTGGTATTGAAATGAACATTGTGTGTAGTGTAGTGTGCGGCAGGATAGCTCAGTGGTTAGAGCACCAGATTCCGAAGCAGACGTGCCCAGGTTCGTATCCTGTCCGCGGCAAATTCTGGCCAGTACTTGATGAGTTCCCAATAAGGACGAAACCGGTCTACTGGATGAATTGCCTTTTCTACACTATACAATTCTTAGTTTATACTGACATATGTAAGTAATTAATGGGTCAGGTGTTTATATCAAGACCGCAACCTTGATTATAATAATTGTTATCACCACCCGCGCAACCAATGTTAGTTTAATTATATAAATGTTCATTTCAATACCACTTCCCCATGTAATGTGGTGTCTGTTCAGTAATGACAGATTGGGCATGGTTAGTTGGAACTTTGGGTCTAAATGGATGCCATATGAGCTCCACCTAAAGGAAAAATTGACTAACCAAGTTACATTAGTTAGTATATAACTGAAAATTGGGTGTAGTGTAGTGTGCGGCAGGATAGCTCAGTGGTTAGAGCACCAGATTCCGAAGCAGACGTGCCCAGGTTCGTATCCTGTCCGCGGCAAATTCTGGCCAGTACTTGATGAGTTCCCAATAAGGACGAAACCGGTCTACTGGATGAATTGCCTTTTCTACACTATACAATTCTTAGTTTATACTGACATATGTAAGTAATTAATGGGTCAGGTGTTTATATCAAGACCGCAACCTTGATTATAATAATTTTTATCACCACCCGCGCAACCAATGTTCGTTTAATTATATAAATGTTCATTTCAATACCATTTCCCCATGTAATGTGGTGTCTGTTCAGTAATGACAGATTGGGCATGGTTAGTTGGAACTTTGGGTCTAAATGGATGCCATATGAGCTCCACCTAAAGGAAAAATTGACTAACCAAGTTACATTAGTTAGTATATAACTGAAAATTGTGTGTAGTGTAGTGTGCGGCAGGATAGCTCAGTGGTTAGAGCACCAGATTCCGAAGCAGACGTGCCCAGGTTCGTATCCTGTCCGCGGCAAATTCTGGCCAGTACTTGATGAGTTCCCAACAAGGACGAAACCGGTCTACTGGATGAATTGCCTTTTCTACACTATACAATTCTTAGTTTATACTGACATATGTAAGTAATTAATGGGTCAGGTGTTTATATCAAGACCGCAACCTTGATTATAATAATTGTTATCACCACCCGCGCAACCAATGTTCGTTTAATTATATAAATGTTCATTTCAATACCACTTCCCCATGTAATGTGGTGTCTGTTCAGTAATGACAGATTGGGCATGGTTAGTTGGAACTTTGGGTCTAAATGGATGCCATATGAGCTCCACCTAAAGGAAAAATTGACTAACCAAGTTACATTAGTTAGTATATAACTGAAAATTGTGTGTAGTGTAGTGTGCGGCAGGATAGCTCAGTGGTTAGAGCACCAGATTCCGAAGCAGACGTGCCCAGGTTCGTATCCTGTCCGCGGCAAATTCTGGCCAGTACTTGATGAGTTCCCAACAAGGACGAAACCGGTCTACTGGATGAATTGCCTTTTCTACACTATACAATTCTTAGTTTATACTGACATATGTAAGTAATTAATGGGTCAGGTGTTTATATCAAGACCGCAACCTTGATTATAATAATTGTTATCACCACCCGCGCAACCAATGTTCGTTTAATTATATAAATGTTCATTTCAATACCACTTCCCCATGTAATGTGGTGTCTGTTCAGTAATGACAGATTGGGCATGGTTAGTTGGAACTTTGGGTCTAAATGGATGCCATATGAGCTCCACCTAAAGGAAAAATTGACTAACCAAGTTACATTAGTTAGTATATAACTGAAAATTGTGTGTAGTGTAGTGTGCGGCAGGATAGCTCAGTGGTTAGAGCACCAGATTCCGAAGCAGACGTGCCCAGGTTCGTATCCTGTCCGCGGCAAATTCTGGCCAGTACTTGATGAGTTCCCAATAAGGACGAAACCGGTCTACTGGATGAATTGCCTTTTCTACACTATACAATTCTTAGTTTATACTGACATATGTAAGTAATTAATGGGTCAGGTGTTTATATCAAGACCGCAACCTTGATTATAATAATTGTTATCACCACCCGCGCAACCAATGTTCGTTTAATTATATAAATGTTCATTTCAATACCACTTCCCCATGTAATGTGGTGTCTGTTCAGTAATGACAGATTGGGCATGGTTAGTTGGAACTTTGGGTCTAAATGGATGCCATATGAGCTCCACCTAAAGGAAAAATTGACTAACCAAGTTACATTAGTTAGTATATAACTGAAAATTGTGTGTAGTGTAGTGTGCGGCAGGATAGCTCAGTGGTTAGAGCACCAGATTCCGAAGCAGACGTGCCCAGGTTCGTATCCTGTCCGCGGCAAATTCTGGCCAGTACTTGATGAGTTCCCAATAAGGACGAAACCGGTCTACTGGATGAATTGCCTTTTCTACACTATACAATTCTTAGTTTATACTGACATATGTAAGTAATTAATGGGTCAGGTGTTTATATCAAGACCGCAACCTTGATTATAATAATTGTTATCACCACCCGCGCAACCAATGTTCGTTTAATTATATAAATGTTCATTTCAATACCACTTCCCCATGTAATGTGGTGTCTGTTCAGTAATGACAGATTGGGCATGGCTAGTTGGAACTTTGGGTCTAAATGGATGCCATATGAGCTCCACCTAAAGGAAAAATTGACTAACCAAGTTACATTAGTTAGTATATAACTGAAAATTGTGTGTAGTGTAGTGTGCGGCAGGATAGCTCAGTGGTTAGAGCACCAGATTCGGAAGCAGACGTGCCCAGGTTCGTATCCTGTCCGCGGCAAATTCTGGCCAGTACTTGATGAGTTCCCAATAAGGACGAAACCGGTCTACTGGATGAATTGCCTTTTCTACACTACACAATTCTTAGTTTATACTGACATATGTAAGGTAATTAATGGGTCAGGTGTTTATATCAAGACCGCAACCTTGATTATAATAATTGTTATCACCACCCGCGCAACCAATGTTCGTTTAATTATATAAATGTTCATTTCAATACCATTTCCCCATGTAATGTGGTGTCTGTTCAGTAATGACAGATTGGGCATGGTTAGTTGGAACTTTGGGTCTAAATGGATGCCATATGAGCTCCACCTAAAGGAAAAATTGACTAACCAAGTTACATTAGTTAGTATATAACTGAAAATTGTGTGTAGTGTAGTGTGCGGCAGGATAGCTCAGTGGTTAGAGCACCAGATTCCGAAGCAGACGTGCCCAGGTTCGTATCCTGTCCGCGGCAAATTCTGGCCAGTACTTGATGAGTTCCCAATAAGGACGAAACCGGTCTACTGGATGAATTGCCTTTTCTACACTATACAATTCTTAGTTTATACTGACATATGTAAGTAATTAATGGGTCAGGTGTTTATATCAAGACCGCAACCTTGATTATAATAATTGTTATCACCACCCGCGCAACCAATGTTCGTTTAATTATATAAATGTTCATTTCAATACCATTCCCCATGTAATGTGGTGTCTGTTCAGTAATGACAGATTGGGCATGGTTAGTTGGAACTTTGGGTCTAAATGGATGCCCTAATAGCTCCACCTAAAGGAACATTTGACTAACCAAGTTACATTAGTTAGTATATAACTGAAAATTGTGTGTAGTGTAGTGTGCGGCAGGATAGCTCAGTGGTTAGAGCACCAGATTCAGAAGCAGACGTGCCCAGTTTCGTATCCTGTCCGCGGCAAATTCTGGCCAGTACTTGATGAATTCCCAATAAGGACGGAACCGATCTACTGGATGAATTGCCTTTTCTACACTATACAATTCTTAGTTTATACTGACATATGTAAGTAATTAATGGGTCAGGTGTTTATATCAAGACCGCAACCTTGATTATAATAGTTGTTATCACCACCCGCGCAACCAATGTTCGTTTAATTATATAAATGTTCATTTCAATACCATTTCCCCATGTAATGTGGTGTCTGTTCAGTAATGAGAGATTGGGCATGGTTAGTTGGAACTTTGGGTCTAAATCGATGCTATATGAGCTCCACCTAAAGGAAAAATTGACTAACCAATGTACATTAGTTAGTATATAACTGAAAATTGTGTGTAGTGTAGTGTGCTGCAGGATAGCTCAGTGGTTAGAACACCAGATTCCGAAGCAGACGTGCCCAGGTTCGTATCCTGTCCGCGGCAAATTCTGGCCAGTACTTGATGAGTTCCCAATACGGACGAAACCGGTCTACTGGATGAATTGCCTTTTCTACACTATACAATTCTTAGTTTATACTGACATATGTAAGTAATTAATGGGTCAGATGTTTATATCAAGACCGCAACCTTGATTATAATAATTGTTATCACCACCCGCGCAACCAATGTTCGTTTAATTATATAAATGTTCATTTCAATACCATTTCCCCATGTAATGTGGTGTCTGTTCAGTAATGACAGATTAGGCATGGTTAGTTGGAACTTTGGGTCTAAATGGATGCCATATGAGCTCCACCTAAAAGGAAAAATTGACTAACCGAGTTACATTAGTTAGTATATAACTGAAAATTGTGTGTAGTGTAGTGTGCAGCAGGATAGCTCAGTGGTTAGAGCACCAGATTCCGAAGCAGACGTGCCCAGGTTCGTATCCTGTCCGCGGCAAATTCTGGCCAGTACCTGATGAGTTCCCAATAAGGACGAAACCGGTCTACTGGATGAATTGCCTTTTCTACCCTATACAATTCTTAGTTTATACTGACATATGTAAGTAATTAATGGGTCAGGTGTTTATATCAAGACCGCAACCTTGATTATAATAGGTATGTTATCACCACCCACTTTTAACCAATGTTCGTTTAATTATATAAATGTTCATTTCAATACCATTTCCCCATGTGTGTGGTGTCTGTTCAGTAATGACAGATTGGGCATGGTGGATTGGAACTTTGGGTCTAAATGAGGGATGCTATGAGCTCCACCTAAAGGGAAAAATGACTAACCAAGGTACATTAGTTAGTATATAACTGAAAATTTTGTGTGTAGCGTAGTGTGCGGCGGGATAGCTCAGTGGTTAGTGCACCAGATTCCGAAGCAGACATTACCCAGATTCGTATCCTGTCACAGCAAATTCTGGCCAGTACTTGATGAGTTCGAATAAGGACAGAAACCGGTCTACTGGATGGTGCCATTCTACTATACAATTCTTAGTTTATACTGACATATGTAAGTAATTAATGGGTCAGAATGTTTATATCAAGACCACAACCTTGATTATAATAATTGTTATCACCACCCGCGCAATCAATGTTCGTTTAATTATATAAATGTTCGTTTCAATACCACTTCCCCATGTAATGTGGTGTCTGTTCAGTAATGACAGATTGGGCATGGTTAGTTGGAACTTTGGGTCTAAATGGATGCCATATGAGCTCCACCTAAAGGAAAAATTGACTAACCAAGGTACATTAGTTAGTATATAACTGAAAATTGTGTGTAGTGTAGTGTGCGGCAGGATAGCTCAGTGGTTAGAGCACCAGATTCCCAAGCAGACGTGCCCAGGTTCGTATCCTGTCCGCGGCAAATTCTGGCCAGTACTTGATGAGTTCCCAATAAGGACGAAACCGGTCTACTGGATGAATTGCATTTCTACACTATACAATTCTTAGTTTATACTGACATATGTAAGTAATTAATGGGTCAGTTGTTTATATCAAGATCGCAACCTTGATTATAATAATTGTTATCACCACCCGCGCAACCAATGTTCTTTTAATTATATAAATGGTCATTTCAATACCACTTTCCCATGTAATGTGGTGTCTGTTCAGTAATGACAGATTGGGCATGGTTGGTTGGAACTTTGGGTCTAAATGGATGCCTTATGAGCTCCACCTAAAGGAAAAATTGACTAACCAAGTTACATTAGTTACTATATAACTGAAAATTGTGTGTAGTGTAGTGTGCGGCAGGATAGCTCAGTGGTTAGAGCACCAGATTCCGAAGCAGACGTGCCCAGGTTCGTCTCCTGTCCGCGGCAAATTCTGGCCAGTACTTGATGAATTCCCAATAAGGACGAAACCGGTCTACTGGATGAATTGCCATTTCTACACTATACAATTCTTAGTTTATACTGACATAGTAAGTCATTAATGGGTCAGGTGTTTATATCAAGACCGCAACCTTGATTATAATAATTGTTATCACCACCCGCGCAACCAATGTTCGTTTAATTATATAAATGTTCATTTCAATACCATTTTCCCATGTAATGTGGTGTCTGTTCAGTAATGACAGATTGGGCATGGTTAGTTGGAACTTTGGGTCTAAATGGATGCTATATGAGCTCCACCTAAAGGAAAAATTGACTAACTAAGGTACATTAGTTAGTATATAACTGAAAATTGTGCGTAGTGTAGTGTGCGGCAGGATAGCTCAGTGGTTAGAGCACCAGATTCCGAAGCAGACGTGCCCAGGTTCGTATCCTGTTTGCGGCAAATTCTGGCCAGTACTTGATGAGTTCCCAATAAGGACGAAACCGGTCTACTGGATGAATTGCCTTTCTACACTATACAATTCTTAGTTTATACTGACATGTGTAAGTAATTAATGGGTCAGGTGTTTATATCAAGACCGTAACCTTGATTATAATAATTGTTATCACCACCCGCACAACCAATGTTCGTTTAATTATATAAATGTTCATTTAAATACCACTTCCCCATGTAATGTGGTGTCTGTTCAGTAATGACAGATTGGGCATGATTAGTTGGAACGTTTGGTCTAAATGGATGCGATATGAGCTCCACCTAAAGGAAAAATTGACTAACTAAGTTACATTAGTTAGTATATAACTGAAAATTGTGTGTAGTGTAGTGTGCGGCAGGATAGCTCAGTGGTTAGAGCACCAGATTCCGAAGCAGACGTGCCAGGTTCGTATCCTGTCCGCGGCAAATTCTGGCCAGTACTTGATGAGTTCCCAATTAGGAAGAAACCGGTCTACTGGATGAATTGCCTTTTCTACACTATACAATTCTTAGTTTATACTGACATATGTAAGTAATTAATGGGTCAGGTGTTTATATGAAGACCGCAACCTTGATTATAATAATTGTTATCACCACCCGCGCAACCAATGTTCGTTTAATTATATAAATGTTCATTTCAATACTATTTCCCCATGTAATGTGGTGTCTGTTCAGTAATGACAGATTGGGCATGGTTAGTTGGAACTGGGTCTAAATGGATGCCATATGAGCTCCACCTAAAGGAAAAATTGACTAACCAAGTTACATTAGTTAGTATATAACTGAAAATTGTGTGTAGTGTAGTGTGCGGCAGGATAGCTCAGTGGTTAGAGCACCAGATTCCGAAGCAGACGTGCCCAGGTTCGTATCCTGTCCGCGGCAAATTCTGGCCAGTACTTGATGAGTTCCCAATAAGGACGAAACCGGTCTACTGGATGAATTGCCTTTTCTACACTATACAATTCTTAGTTTATACTGACATATGTAAGTAATTAATGGGTCAGGTGTTTATATCAAGACCGCAACCTTGATTATAATAATTGTTATCACCACCCGCGCAACCAATGTTCGTTTAATTATATAAATGTTCATTTCAATACAATTTCCCCATGTAATGTGGTGTCTGTTCAGTAATGACAGATTGGGCATGGTTAGTTGGAACTTTGGGTCTAAATGGATGCCATATGAGCTCCACCTAAAGGAAAAATTGACAAACCAAGTTACATTAGTTAGTATATAATTGAAAATTGTGTGTAGTGTAGTGTGCGGCAGGATAGCTCAGTGGTTAGAGCACCAGATTCCGAAGCAGACGTGCCCAGGTTCGTATCCTGTCCGCGGCAAATTCTGGCCAGTACTTGATGAGTTCCCAATAAGGACGAAACCGGTCTACTGGATGAATTGCCTTTTCTACACTATACAATTCTTAGTTTATACTGACATATGTAAGTAATTAATGGGTCAGGTGTTTATATCAAGACCGCAACCTTGATTATAATAATATTATCATTTTGTTACGTGTCTTACACTAAATATAATTTATATATACCGTAACCAGTGTAATATTAATATTAATATTCCAAAAGATAAACGTATTATTGATTGAATGCCTTTCATTTATGTTATATTTGAAATGTTTTTATCGTTGTTCCAACAGAAATGGACATATAACATACTACTTTAAGGTTGCAATGGAAAAACGTCTGCAACGTTCGGTAAACCACCTACATGTGTTGATTTAATAGGATTTTCGTTTTCGGTTGACATGTGTTTAAACAATAATTGATTGCACGGGCGATGGTAACAATACTTTAAATCAAGTTTGCGAGCATGAAGTAAAAATCAATCCTATTGTATAGGATTATCAGTAGCCTTCTTCAGTTGGTCCATCATTACAAGTTTAACAACACAGTCCAGGTACTTATAATTAATCCACTTTGCAAAACAACTTTTCAATATAGATATATACATACATAGGTAAAAAGATAGTTAAATATATAGACACACCAATATAAGATAGATTGATAGATAGACGAATAGATAGAGAGATAGATAGATAGACTGAGAAGATAGATAGACAGACGGATAGGTAGATAGATAGATAGATAGATAGATAGATAGAGAGACAGACGGATAGGTAGATAGATAGATAGATAGATAGATAGATATAGAGACGGATGAATAGATAGATAGATAGAGAGACGGATGGATAGATAGATAGATAGATAGATAGAGAGACAGATGAATAGATATATAGATAGATAGATAGAGAGACGGATGAATAGATAGATAGATAGATAGATTGATAGATATATAGATAGGTAGAGAGACAGATGAATAGATAGACAGATAGATAGATAGATAGATAGATAGAGAAACGGATGAATAGATAGATAGATAGATATATAGATATATAGATAGATAGATAGATAGATAGATAGATAGATAGATAGATAGATAGATAGATAGATAGATAGATAGATAGATAGATAGATAGATAGATAGATAGATAGATAGATAGATAGATAGATAGATAGATAGATAGATAGATAGATAGATAGATAGATAGATAGATAGATAGATAGATAGATAGATAGATAGATAGATAGATAGATAGATAGATAGATAGATAGATAGATAGATAGATAGATAGATAGATAGATAGATAGAAAGTTGAAGTACGCGAAATTTCATAATATGTACGAAACTGCTCTAATTGAAATAAATTTTCGATACAACAATGCTCATCAGGTAACATGGTGTCTGTTATTTAGTGACAGAATAGAGGTGTTTGTTGAAAAATGGACTCCAAGTAATGAAAAGACTAACCAAGAAAAATTAATTAGTATATAAATGGTAATTGAATTTAGCATGCGGTTTGGTGGCTCAGTGCTTAGAACAACAGATTCTAAAGCAGATATGCCCAGGTCCGAGCCCTGTCCGCGGCAAATTCTGAACGGTACGTGGTGAATTCCTATTGAAAACGAATCCGATCTACAGGATGAATTTCTTTTTCTACACTATACAATTCTTAGTCTATTCTGACAAATGTATGTTCGCAACCCTGGTTATAAATGTTATCACCGCCCGCGCAACCAATGTTCGTTGAATTATATAAATGTTCATTTCAATACCACTTTCCCATCTAGTGTGGTTTCTGTTCTGAGATGTGGATGGTTAGTTTGAAATTTGGCTCTATATATATGCCATATGAGTTCCATCTAAAGAAGCTAACCGTGTTACATTAGTTATTATTTGACTAAAATTTGTGTGTAGTGTGCGGCAGGGTGGCTCAGTGATTAGATCACCAGATTCCGAAGCAGATATGCTCAGGTTCGAACGTACTTTGAAATCCATTGATTTGGTATCACGTTCAATCATATGAAGTTAGCTTCACTTCTGTAGGTTTAGACATTCGTATAGAAGATTGTACCGTCCTATTTTCCCACATTCCTCAGCCAAATATATGGTGAGTAAAGTGCGTATTACCGGCTCCTACTAATGATTCGTTAGTAAGCACGAAACGAATGTGCAATGGATTATACGATCTGTTCATTCTGTCTTGAATTTATTCGTCTGGTCATGTTTTAATTAATTTGTTACTCGTTGCGCAATAACTGATAAAATCATTCATATATATTAGTTCTCCGCCACAAATAATATCAAAATCAAAAGACTATTGTTTTGTGTAGATGAATAAGAGATAAAGCCACGAGTTTAATTAATAGAGGATAGAAATTTGCTTGTTTTCAGTTGTCGTTGTATATTTAACTTGAAGATGCGCGTCTGTCGATGGAAGCTTGCGCTTTTTCAGTTTTATCTGACTTCAGAATTTAATGGGTCGTATGCTGAAACCAAACATTGCCTGACGGGTCGAACAAGTTTTTAAAAGTATAAGCCGTTAATTTTTGGCTTGTCTAAGAATATTTCTCAGTATAATTTGTGTTCAATTTGTTAGAATAAGTAAGTTGTTATGACTGTAATAGGATGTTTTTAGAATATTAACGAAAAAGGCGCAGTAGTGAATATAGACAGATTGACTGTCTCGATAAATCGACCTATAATAGTTCGGATGCTTAGCTGAGCCTGTGACAGACTGTTCGATTAAATTCATGCAAAATATATGTTGTATTTAAACACCCACCATTAAATTAATTACTGCTTTGAATGTGTATCATTTTTGCACTTGCTAAGTGATCAAACAAAGAAAGGATATCGTTACATATTTGATAGCTAATGTGTTAATGCAAATTTGTACTTTATTTTGACCACCCATGATATAAGCGGTAAAAATGGTAGCTTGATTTTAATATTTCAACTTTGTTCTATGGCTATATGGTGTGTGTTTGTGTTTGGGTGTGTTTGTGTGAATGTGTACTTTTATTAATTGGGTTCTCTATTGGTTGTTGATATAGGATTTCGGAGAAAGAAAGAAAAACTGCGGTAGACATATGAGAATGTATTGTGTTAATTTTTACTTAAACTCCAACATTTTAATTGTTTTATTACTGGTTCTTAAATTGTCTAACGAGTTTTCAAGTAGAACGACGTAGTCTCTTTCTCTGTTTGAGATGTGCGTTTTATTTCAACAATTTTATAAGTTGAATCGGGGACTGCAGTAATTTTTTTGAAACTAACTATGATATAACAGAAGGGTGATTTGATAATAAAATGACTTGATTCATTAATGTGGAAGAATTAGATGCTTCTTTGGGTATTTTACGATAGTTAGGAAGAAAGTCATGATTCTCATTATATGCTCTTCCTTATCTTTCAGAAAATGTTCTTCTCGTGATTTCATAAGCAATGATCACATCGTATATCTTTAATAAAGTAATTAATTTTTGCTTTTACTTATTGGTTTCCGATGCCCAGTTGGCAGTGAGCCAAACAAAATTCGAAGTTTCTACAACATAAAGGTGGATCGACGTTATACTTGATGTGAAAACCTTGTGCGATGCCAGAATGGTTTTCATAACTTGCCAAAAACAGGTATTGCAAGAATAATACGTTTGGAAATCTGGCCAGAAGCCGATTCATCCTGATCCATCAGAGGTCCGTATTAATTGAAGGAATGTACGAATTTCATTAGGGCACCATTTAACATGATCTGAGATATGGATTCACATTGGCGTTGCGTTTCAGGTGATACTTGGTGGATACTTCTTGAGCACAAATAAAAAACCCTCTTGGGCTCGTTTACTATTTACCATCATCTGGTTAACGTAGTCAGAGTTTTCGGTATCAGCATGTCAGTCACAACCATCAGTTTCCACTCCGGAGTGTGGTGCGGCGATCTCATCATCGACAACACAATGAGAAGGGTAGGAGCATTGACGCGTTCTTGTCGAATGTCAAAGAAAATTTTAGATTTTCATAAAATTCTTAATGGTTCGACTAAAAGCCGATTGTTAATTGTGAAAGACTTGTTTCAATCAACAAATTTGGCTGGGACATCAACAATAATTATTCTGTCACTCAACACAACGTTGACCCATCTTGCCTTTCATGCTATTCTGCTTGTTGATAATAATTTGCACATCATTCACATGGAATATTTTCTACAACCGCCTCCGCCACGGTTTGAACAATCATACACACACACAGAAAGGCTGTCAGTTTTTCAAGACATTCGATTCTGCTCTGGCACTTCATCCAAACACGGCATTTAGCGATGAATGCTTTTCATGACCATCTTCAGAGCCAAAACATTTAAATGGTTGACCTGGCTTCTGTTGTAAATTTTGAAAGAATATCCCTCTTGAAGCGTTACAGTCATCACTTAAAATAAACATAATATTTACACAATTCTTTAAATCAAGTTTACGAGTTTGAAGTAAAAAGCAATCCGTTTGTATTTAACCAGTCGTTGAACAACAAAACAAACTACCGTCAGCCGCAACGCACCGACGCGTTTCGAACTTCCATGATCATCATCGGAGTACGACGGCAAACTGACTATCGAGGATCAAACCGCATTGAATATACATGGAAATCAAATTTAGATATGCGGCTCTCACCTCTAGCAGTCTTGCATAAATTGAACTTGACTGGAAATGTCGGCTGCACAATTACTATGCAGTCACGAACATTAACTGTTTGCAGCTTTCGCCACATATACATATATAGGCAATACAATTTAAACAATAATTGATTGCGCGGGTGGTGGTAACAATTCTTGAAATCAAGTTTGCGTGCTTGAAGTAAACACCAATCCCATTGTATTTAACCAGTCATCGAACAACATAACAAAACTACCGCCAGCTGCAACGACATCTATTGTTCTGTGGTGATTTGGGTAGACCGTTCCGCTTGCTCGAATCCAGTGGACCGCATTTCATATCACCCACGAAGATCAATTGTAGTTTTTGCGTAAACGATCGTGATACAAGCATGTCTCTTTCGCTTTTATTTTCATAAAGTTCGCAGTCCCAGTCCTTAGAGAAGATTAAACGGGTTTGCGACAAGAACGAGTTTATACAATTCATATTTTTAACTTATGGCAATTACTCGAATAATTTCATATTTATCGCCGTCATACAATAGATGTCTTTCTAGATTTAAATAATACATTTGACTCTGGGGATTGCAGCATTATAATCGAAATTTTAACATAAAAATTTTGCTGCTAAATTTGTAAATGTGCGAATTCTTTAGACAAATGATTCTAACCGCAATGGATTATAGCGGAAATTTAATACTAATATTGGCGTACGTCAAGGGGATCCAATTTTCCCTTCTTTGAATAAAGTAGTCGGCTTTGACTATTAGGAGGATACTATATTAAGATGCGCCAACACAGATTCCGTCCAGAGCACTCTGAGTTGATAAACCATTGCCTTTTCGTCTTACGGTTTGAAAATCACAATTAATGTATGGTACTAAAACAAGATCACCTATCGCTCACATAAACTGATGGAATTAATAGATAAACATATCATTGTAGTTGCATCAATAACGCACGCAATATGAGAATAGTAATAACTGGTTTGGCGATTTACCCTCGCCGTTTATGGAGAAAATATTGGATAAAACATTGCTGTAAATGTTCAATGCCGCGTTATGCGTACGCGGGTGATAATTGTACACAAGCAGTTACACAAAGAACTGATTCATCACACTTTCCGATTTTGTTTTGTCTTTGATCGGGTTGAATTCTTATTTTTTAAACTGAAAATGCGGTTCTATCACATCTTTGTTTACTGGCGACGTTTCGGTGCCTACTTTCCAGCACCATCCTCAGGCAACACAACACTGATCACAATAGCAGATTTAAGCAAATGTGGTAACCTCGTTCCAAAACCATTCTATTTATATATAATTGACTCAACACAATTTTTGATCATAGAATTTGTCTCAGTAACTAAAATCAATATATAACGTCGCCAGTTAACAAAGATGTGATAGAACCGCATTTTCAGTTGAAAAAAGAAGAATTCAACCCGATCAAAGACAAAACAAAATCGGAAAGTGTGATGAATCAGATCTTTGTGTAACTGCCCGTGTACAACTATTACCCGCGTACGCAAAACACGGCATTGAACCAATAAACTTGTACACACCGCAACAAAATTTCAAAAATTATTGCTTTAAATGTCTTAATATACAATGCATTTGTAATGTTGTGTGTTATATGCTAGTTAGAGGTTGATCTTGGCATGATTGTAGAGGATGTTGAATCCTCCGCCTTTTATAAAATGACCTTGAATGATAAATTTAAACCACCATAGCTGATTGTAACAATTTTATTTAAAAAGAATTTTTTCTTTTTATTTTCCAGAACATTCTTTGTTTAAAGACTTGATTTATATAATTGTGCGCTATTTTCAGTTTTTGAGTATCCTGCTTCCGAGCTGGTTGTAGATTTTCGTTTGCTGCATGGTTAAATACAATGGGATTGGTGTATACTTCAAGCTCGCAAACTTGGTTTAAAGAATTGTTACCACCACCTGCGCGATCAATTATTGTTTAATTCAATGCACCTTAGCTTGTCAACAACGAATAAGCAACATCGACATCCGTAGAAGCAATTCTTGATACGCATATATATACTTCTTGTTAGCCAAACAAATTAGACTATATCCTCTGAGCTGTCTTGATCAAGTTTAGGTATGCTTTCATTTCTAATGCCCAGTAGAGCTTTTTCTCTCAGTTATCAGTAGATTGGCATAAAATCCTGGTGGCATAGCGGAAACATTTTAAGTAAACCGCAATCTTATTAAACTTTTAGAACTATATATTCTACTTCATCTTGGTTGCAAACTCTGTGTGATATGGTATGGAATTGTGCTGAGTGTTGATCCTGTTATTTAGTAAGCAGACCGTGGTATTTTATGCCCAAGACACGAAAGCGTATTATTGGTTTTATATTGATTCAATCAATGTATCTGATCACAGTCATCTAGTAGAATCAAAAATTGCATTGAAAAGGTAAAATTGAACACAGGTATATCTTTTAAACATTGCACTACTAGAGAAAGGAACGTCTGTTGGCAACAGTATTTTGCACAAACGTGGGTGAATTCTTTTTAGTACGTTAACTTATGAATGCTTAATCACGACTCAGCAGAAAGAATAGCGAGGTCTGTTAGCAACGCGAATTTTTTGCAGTAAAATGTCGCTCAGAAAAGACTGAAAACTTGACCGATATCAAAAATCGAATATGTGATATCGGTCAATTTCGCTTGGAAAAAATGAAAAATTGACCGAGCGAAATTGATCGGTATCAGAAAATCGATTTTTGATATCGGTCAAGTTTTCGGTCTTTTCCGAGTGACATTTCCCTGCAAAAAATTCGCGTTGCTAAGAGACCTCGGTATTTTTTCTGCAGAGTCATGATTAAGCATTTTTACGTTAACGTACAAAAAAGAATTCATTCATTTTTGTAAAAAATACCGCTGTTAACAGACGTTCCTTAGTCTACTGGATACATTGTATAAAAGATATACCTGTGTTCAATTTTAAGTTTTATTATTACATGAAATCTTTTTTTACTACCGAGATAGATTACCGAATTTGTAGAAGCCTGAGTACAAAATACTAGTAAGTATCTAATTTGTATTCAATGTAATACTTTAAATTAATTAAACATATTTTGGAGCTCTGCAATTTACATTAAATAAACATTATATGTAACCTTACCAATGTAAAATTAAAGTTTGAGGTTAGGAGTCACATTTATGCTATGAACTGAGAACTTTTGAATGACCTGTTATTTGAAAAAATGTTTTTATCTTTGTTTCGACTGTAATAGATATGCTGTATAATAGCTTAAGTTAGGAATGCATAATAATCCTCGATTTATTTGGAAACAATAAATTGCGCTGATTTGTCCTTTTCCTCGACAATTTTGTTCATGTCAGAGGGAGCATCCTGAGATTCTTGCTCACCTTATCAAGTTTGGAATAATGTGAATTGAGCTTTAGTTCCGACACTCCGTATACATTCTGTCATTTGTAGCTGGTTTGTTTTCTTACTGCACCTATGCCTTTCGAATACATCTGTCTATCTGTTCGTTATACCGCAAACATCCATCTGAATCTCTCAGTTTTCTTATTTTCTGTTAGAATACCTGTATTAAACACAATACACAGAGAGCTTGCAGATCTTCCACCATCATCCTCATTGTAATTTATTACGGACTTCATTTGCACATGCATGACATTTTTATCTATTGATATTTAACTCATTTTTACGTGTGTCTAGCTGCACGATTTTCCGTGGGTCTGAGGTTCTTCTGTATAGAATAAGTATCATTTTCGACATTTCAATGCATCAAAATCCTTTCGTCATAAATAAATTCAGTATAAAAACCTATATAGTTAAATATATCTTTATACATAAAAATATGCTATGTATATATTAAAAGCAATGAATAAATTTTAAAATTGTTTGATCATTCCGAAAAAGTTTTACAACTAAGTTTTGTCATTTTACTTTAACTTAATTTGTTTTGCTTGTTTGTGCGCGCGTGCGATAAAGAGGCTAGATTATTTTAGAATCGTATCAGACGAAAACTTCCAATATTTTGTGCATTAACAAAACATTAAATCCTTTTTTTGTCCAATAAAATTTCTTAACATGTTGCAAATTTCTATCAATCTCAGCTTCAAGTCTTGCATTGATATGTGCTCCTAATTAGCAGCAAAATTAACCGTTGGCTTGTTTAAATCCAAGTTAGTTTAATGCACGTGGACCAATTTTATATTTTGTTATTGACTTTACACTAGTCCATTTGAACAAAGTATTTCTAAATCTTTATAAGATAAAATTTCTCCTCTACGCTAAGGTTTTGATTAACCCCTGCTCTGTCAGGCGATGAGCTTGAGCTAGACGTAATATTGTGTGCTTGGCTGGTTACACACAGAAGACTAATAGTGGCACGCTTGACATTCTCGTTTTAAAAAATCGCTTTGTGTTGAAAACAGCTCTGTCCTATGAAGCAACGCATTACTTTACGATAGAGTTTAAAATGTCATTTTCATTTCGCCAAAATTCAACACAACTTTAAAATCACTTACCTTATAAAGTCAAGTGTATAAAGCAAAACACACCGAATTTAGAGCCCAGTCCGCAGCAAATTTTGGACGGAATTTGGCAACTTCCCAATAAGGAATTGCATGATCCTTTATGGCTTGCGCGAAATAGCTGTTATTTAACTGAATATTTTGGGTAAATACACGCAGTAAATGCCGTAGACAAGAAATCGAGTAACAATTATAATAGGAGTTTGTGGCGGAATTGCCTTATCCTTTATGGCTTGTGCGAGATTGCTGTTATTGTACGACTATTTTAAATGCACGCAGCAAGTGCCATAGACAAGAAATAGAGTAACAATTGTAATAGGAGTTTGTGGTGGAATTGCCTTATCCTCATGACTTGTGCGAGATTGCTGATGATTGTGCGCGGTTGCTGTTATTGAACAGACTATTTTGGGTAAAATGCACGTGAAAATGACATTGACAAGAAATCGAGTAACAATTGTAATAGTAAGTATGTATTAGGTCTTGCGAACCTAGTAACAAATTATTTCAGTTGTGACCAGAAGGATAAACCAAAGGCAGCATGAACGGAAGGTTTAATCTCATGCACATACGTTTCCTGCTTACTGGCGACTCATCAGTAGGAGCTGGTATTACGCCCTCTAACCTCTATATTTTTGGTAGAAGAATGAGGAATAATAGGACGGTACAATCTCCTAGACGAATGTGTAAACCTGTAATAGTGAAGCTAAAATAATCTAAAGTCAACGACAATACGACTTCAATGCTAACTCACACTATATAATATATACCGAGTCTGTAAAGGATACTAACACTATGGCCATTGTGTTAGTAACTGATACCTTTTTTGAAATCGATGTGTCCCGGATACTAACACTATGGTTTCCGAGTCGGTACATGATACCAACCTGATGGATATAAATTTATGCTAAAGTTCACCCAAATTGAGAATTACAACAATTTCGAACACCTGTTACTCCAGTTAAACCATACACTCTGGCCTTCATCGATATCAGTTATCACATTTCGCGGTAAGCATGACATCATTTAATTCAATATATTACAGTTAAATACTGTTTGTTGCGAAGAACTAATATATATGCAAGTATGTATTAGGTTTTGCGAACCTTGTAACAAATTAGTTCAGTTGTGACCAGAAGGATAAACCAAAGGCAGCATGAACGGAAAGTATAATCTCATGCACATTCGTTTCGTGCTTACTGGCGACTCATCAGTAGGAGCCGGTATTATGCCCTTTAACCACAATATATTTGGTAGAAGAATGTGGAATAATAGGACGGTATAATCTCCTAGACGAATGTGTAAACCTGTAATAGTGAAGCTAACATAATCTAAAGTCAACGACAATGCGACTTCAATGCTAACTCACACTATATAATATATATACGGAGTCTGTAAAGGATACTAACCCTCTGGCTATTGTGTTAGTGACTGATTCCTTTTTTTGAAATCGATGAGTACCGGATACTAACACTATGGTTTCCGAGTTGGTACATGATACCAACCTGATGGATATAAATTTATGCTAAAGTTCACCCAAAATGAGAATTACAACAATTTCCGAACACCTGTTACTCCAGTTAAACCATGCACTCTGGCCTTCATCGATATCAGTTATCACATTTCGCGGTAAGCATGACATCATTCAATTCAATATATTACAGTGTAATACTGTTTGTTGCGAAGGACTAATATATATGCAAGTATGTATTAGGTTTTGCGAACCTAGTAACAAATTAGTTCAGTTGTGACCAGAAGGATAAACCAAAGGCAGCAGGAACGGAAAGTATAATTTCATGCACATTCGTTTCGTGCTTACTGGCGACTCATCAGTAGGCGCCGGTATTACGCCCTTTAACCACTATATATTTGGTAGAAGAATGTGGAATAATAGGACGGTACAATCTCCCAGACGAATGTGTAAACCTGTAATAGTGAAGCTA
Source organism: Eudiplozoon nipponicum (assembly GCA_029291075.1). Classification (NCBI taxonomy): domain Eukaryota; kingdom Metazoa; phylum Platyhelminthes; class Monogenea; order Mazocraeidea; family Diplozoidae; genus Eudiplozoon; species Eudiplozoon nipponicum. The sequence continues at coordinate 13,706 of JAQBSW010001684.1, read as the reverse complement.
ACATAATCTAAAGTCAACGATAATGCGACGTCAATGCTAAGTCACATAATATAATATATATAACCCGAGTCTCTAAAGGATAGTAACACTATGGCTATTGTGTTATTAACTGATACCTTTTTTTAAATCGATGAGTACCGGATACTAACACTATGGTTTCCGAGTCGGTACATGATACCTACCTGATGGATATCAATTTATGCTAATGTTCACCCAAATTGAGAATTACAACAATTTCCGAACACCTGTTACTCCAGTTAAACCATACACTCTGGCCTTCATCGATATCAGTTATCACATTTCGCGGTAAGCATGACATCATTCAATCCAATATATTACAGTTAAATACTGTTTTTTGCGAAGAACTAATATATATGCAAGTATGTATTAGGTTTTGCGAACCTAGTAACAAATTAGTTCAATTGTGACCAGAAGGATAAACTAAAGGCAGCATGAACGGAAAGTATAATCTCATGCACATTCGTTTGGTGCTTACTGGCGACTCATCAGTAGGAGCCGGTATTACGCCCTTTAACCACTATATATTTGGTAGAAGAATGTGGAATAATAGGACGGTACAATCTCCTAGACGAATGTGTAAACCTGTAATAGTGAAGCTAACATAATCTTAAGTCAACGACAATACGACTTCAATGCTAACTCACACTATATAATATATATATACCGAGTCTGTAAAGGATACTAACACTATGGATATTGTGTTAGTAACTGATACCTTTTTGAAATCGATGAGTACCGGATATTAACACTATGGTTTCCGAGTCAGTACATGATACCAACCTAAGGGATATAAATTTATGCTAAAGATCAGCCAAATTGAGAATTACAACAATTTCCGAACACCTGTTACTCCAGTTAAACCATACACCCTGGCCTTCATCGATATCAGTTATCACATTTTGCGGTAAGCATGACATCATTCAATTCAATATATTACAGTTAAATATTGTTTGTTGCGAAGAACTAATATATATGCAAGTATGTATTAGGTTTTGCGAACCTAGTAACAAATTAGTTCAGTTGTGACTAGAAGGATAAACCAAAGGCAGCATGAACGGAAAGTATAATCTCATGCACATTCGTTTCGTGCTACTGGCGACTCATCAGTAGGAGCCGGTATTACGCCCTTTAACCACTATATATTTGGTAGAAGAATGTGGAATAATAGGACTGTACAATCTCCTAGACGAATGTGTAAACCTGTAATAGTGAAGCTAATATAATCTAAAGTCAACGACAATGCGACTTCAATGCTAACTCACACTATATAATATATACACCGAGTCTGTAAAGGATACTAACACTATGGCTATTGTGTTAGTAACTGATACCTTTTTTGAAATCGATGAGTACCGGATACTAACACTATGGTTTCCGAGTCGGTACATAATACCAACCTGTTGGATATAAATTTATGCTAAAGTTCACCCAAAATTGAGAATTACAAAAATTTCGGAACACATGTTACTCCAGTTAAACCATACACTCTGGCCTTCATCGATATCAGTTATCACATTTCGCTGTAAGCATGACATCATTCAATTCAAAATATTACAGTTAAATACTGTTTGTTGCGAAGAACTAATATATGTGCAAGTATGTATTAGGTTTTGCGAACCTAGTAACAAATTTGTTCAGTTGTGACCAGAAGGATAAACCAAATGCAGCATGAACGGAAAGTATAATCTCATGCACATTCGTTTCGTGCTTACTGGCGACTCATCAGTAGGAGACGGTATTACGCCCTTTAACCACTATATATTCGGTAGAAGAATGTGGAATAATAGGACGGTACAATCTCCTAGACGAATGTGTAAACCTGTTATAGTGAAGCTAACATAATCTAAAGTCAACGACAATGCGACTTCAATGCTAACTCACACTATATAATATATATACTGAGTCTGTAAAGGATACTAACACTATGGCCATTGTGTTAGTAACTGATACCTTTTTTTAAATCGATGAGTACCGGATACTAACACTATGGTTACCGAGTCGGTACATGATACGAACCTGTTGGATATAAATTTATGCTAAATTTCACCCAAATTGAGAATTACAACAATTTCCGAACACCTGTTACTCCAGTTAAACTATACACTCTGGCCTTTAATCGATATCAGTTATCACATTTCGCGGTAAGCATGACATCATTCAATTCAATATATTACAGTTAAATACTGTTTGTTGCGAAGAACTAATATATATGCAAGTATGTATTAGGTTTTGCGAACCTAGTAACAAATTAGTTCAATTGTGACCAGAAGGATAAACCAAAGGCAGCATGAACGGAAAGTATAATCTCATTCACATTCGTTTCGTGCTTACTGGCGACTCATCAGTAGGAGCTGGTATTACGCCCTTTAACCACTATATATTTGGTAGAAGAATGTGGAATAATAGGACGGTACAATCTCCTTGACGAATGTGTAAACCTGTAATAGTGAAGCTAACATAATCTGAAGTCAACGACAATACGACTTCAATGCTAACTCACACTATATAATATATATACCGAGTCTGTAAAGGATACTAACACTATGGCCATTGTGTTAGTAACTGATACCCTTTTTGAAATCGATGAGTACCGGATACTAACACTATGGTTTCCGAGTCGGTACATAATACCAAACTGATGGATATAAATTTATGCTAAAGTTCACCCAAATTGAGAATTACAACAATTTCCGAACACCTGTTACTCCAGTTAAACCATACACTCTGGCCTTCATCGATATCATTTATCACATTTCGCGGTAAGCATGACATCATTCAATTCAATATATTACAGGTAAATACTGTTTGTTGCGAAGAACTAATATATATGCAAGTATGTATTAGGTTTTGCGAACCTAGTAACAAATTCGTTCAGTTGTGACCAGAAGGATAAACCAAAGGCAGCATGAACGGAAAGTATAATCTCATGTACATCCGTTTCGTGCTTACTGGCGACTCATCAGTAGGAGCCGGTATTACGCCCTTTAACCACTATATATTTGGTAGAAGAATGTGGAACAATAGGACGGTACAATCTCCTAGACGAATGTGTAAACCTGTAATAGTGAAGCTAACATAATCTAAAGTCAACAATAATACAACTTCAATGCTAACTCACACTATATAATATATATACCGAGTCTGTAAAGGATACTAACACTATGGCTATTGTGTTAGTAACTGATACCTTTTTTGAAATCGATGAGTACCGCATACTAACACTATGGTTTCCGAGTCGGTACATGATACCAACCTGTTGGATATAAATTTATGCTAAAGTTCACCCAAATTGTAAAATTACAACAATTTCCGAACACATGTTACTCCAGTTAAACCATACACTCTGGCCTTCATCGATATCAGTTATCACATTTCGCGGTAAGCATGACATCATTCAATTCAATATATTACAGTTAAATACTGTTTGTTGCGAAGAACCAATATATATACAAGTATGTATTAGGTTTTGCGAACCTTGTAACAAATTAGTTCAGTTATGACCAGAAGGATAAACCAAAGGCAGCATGAATGGAAAGTATAATCTCATGCACATTCGTTTCGTGCTTACTGGCGACTCATCAGTAGGAGCCGGTATTACGCCCTTTAACCACCATATATTTGGTAGAAGAATGTGGAATAATAGGACGGTACAATCTCCTAGACGAATGTGTAAACCTGTAATAGTGAAGCTAACATAATCTGAAGTCAACGACAATACGACTTCAATGCTAACTCACACTATATAATATATATACAGAGTCTTTAAAGGATACTAACCCTCTGGCTATTGTGTTAGTGACTGATTCCTTTTTTTGAAATCGATGAGTACCGGATACTAACACTATGGTTTCCGAGTCGGTACATGATACCAACCTGTTGGATATAAATTTATGCTAAAGTTCACTCAAAATTGAGAATTACAACAATTTCCGTACACCTGTTACTCCAGTTAAACCATGCACTCTGGCCTTCATCGATATCAGTTATCACATTTCGCGGTAAGCATGACATCATTCAATTCAATATATTACAGTTAAATACTGTTTGTTACGAAGAACTAATATATATGCAAGTATGTATTAGGTTTTGCGAACCTAGTAACAAATTAGTTCAGTTGTGACCAGAAGGATAAACCAAAGGCAGCATGAACGGAAAGTATAATTCATGCACATTCGTTTCGTGCTTACTGGCGACTCATCAGTAGGAGCCGGTATTACGCCCTTTAACCACTATATATTTGGTAGAAGAATGTGGAATAATAGGACGGTACAATCTCCTAGACGAATGTGTAAACCTGTAATAGTGAAGCTAACATAATCTGAAGTCAACGACAATACGACTTCAATGCTAACTCACACTATATAATATATATACTGAGTCAGTAAAGGATACTAACACTATGGCCATTGTGTTAGTAACTGATACCTTTTTTGAAATCGATGAGTACCGGATACTAACACTATGGTTTCCGAGTCGGTACATGATACCAACCTGATGGATATAAATTTATGCTAAAGTTCACCCAAAATGAGAATTACAACAATTTCCGAACACCTGTTACTCCAGTTAAACCATACACTCTGGCCTTCATCGATATCAGTTATCACATTTCGCGGTAGGCATGACATCATTCAATTCAATATATTACAGTTAAATACTGTTTGTTGCGAAGAACTAATATATATGCAAGTATGTATTAGGTTTTGCGAACCTAGTAACAAATTAGTTCAGTTGAGACCAGAAGGATAAACCAAAGGCAGCATGAACGGAAAGTATAATCTCATGCACATTCGTTTCAGCTTACTGGCGATTCATCAGTAGGAGCCGGTATTACGCCCTTTAACCACTATATATTTGGTAGAAGAATGTGGAATAATAGGGCGGTACAATCTCCTAGACGAATGTGTAAACGAGTAATAGTGAAGCTAACATAATCTAAAGTCAACGACAATGCGACTTCAATGCTAACTCACACTATATAATATATATACACCCAGTCTGTAAAGGATACTAACACTATAGCTATTGTGTTAGTAACTGATACCTTTTTGAAATCGATGAGTACCGGATACTAACACTATGGTTTCCGAGTCGGTACATGATACCAACCTGTTGGATATAAATTTATGCTAAAGTTAACCCAAATTGAGAATTACAACAATTTCCGAACACCTGTTACTCCAGTTAAACCATACACTCTGGCCTTCATCGATATCAGTTATCACATTTCGCGGTAAGCATGACATTCAATTCAATATATTACAGTTAAATACTGTTTGTTGCGAAGAACTAATATATATGCAAGTATGTATTAGGTTTTGCGAACCTAGTAACAAAATTAGTTCAGTTGTGACCAGAAGGATAAAACAAAGGCAGCATGAACGGAAAGTATAATCCCATGCACATTCGTTTCGTGCTTACTGGCGACTCATCAGTAGGAGCCGGTATTACGCCCTATAACCACTATATATTTGGTACAAGAATGTGGAATAACAGTTCGGTACAATCTCCTAGACGAACGTGTAAACCTGTAATAGTGAAGCTAACATAATCTAAATTCAACGACAATACGACTTCAATGCTAACTCACACCATATAATATATATACCGAGTCTGTAAAGGATACTAACACTATGGCTATTGTGTTAGTAACTGATACCTTTTTTGAAATCAATGAGTACCGGATACTTACACTGTGGTTTCCGAGTCGGTATATGATACCAACCTGTTGGATATAAATTTATGCTAAAGTTCACCCAAAATTGAGAATTACAACAATTTCCGAACACCTGTTACTCCAGTTAAACCATACACTCTGGCCTTCATCGATATCAGTTATCACATTTCGTGGTAAGCATGACATCATTCAATTCAATATATTACAGTTAAATACTGTTTGTTGCGAAGAACTAATATATATGCAAGTATGTATTAGGTTTTGCGAACCAAGTAACAAATTAGTTCAGTTGTGACCAAAAGGATAAACCAAAGGCAGCATGAACGGAAAGTATAATCTCATGCACATTCGTTTCGTGCTTACTGGCGACTCATCAGTAGGAGCCGGTATTACGCCCTTTAACCACTATATATTTGGTGGAAGAATGTGGAATAATTGGACAGTACAATCTCCTAGACAAATGTGTAAACCTGTAATAGTGAAGCTAACATAATCTAAAGTCAACGACAATGCGACGTCAATGCTAACACACACTATATAATATATATACCGAGTCTGTAAAGGATACTAACACTATGGCTATTGTGTTAGTAACTGATAACTTTTTGAAATCGATGAGTACCGGATACTAACACTATGGTTTCCGAGTCGGTTCATGATACCAACCTGATGGATATAAATTTATGCTAAAGTTCACCCAAATTCAGAATTACAACAATTTCCGAACACCTGTTACTCCAGTTAAACCATACACTCTGGCCTTCATCGATATCAGTTATCACATTTCGCGGTAAGCATGACATCATTCAATTCAATATATTTCAGTTAAATACTTTTTATTGCGAAGAACCAATATATATGCAAGTATGTATTAGGTTTTGCGAACCTAGTAACAAATTAGTTCAGTTGCGACCAGAAGGATAAACCAAAGGCAGCATGAACGGAAAGTATAATCTCATGCACATTCGTTTCGTGCTTACTGGTGACTCAGCAGTAGGAGCCGGTATTACGCCCTTTAACCACTATATTTGGTAGAAGAATGTGGAATAATAGGACGGTACAATCTCCTAGACGAATGTGTAAACCTGTAATAGTGAAGCTAACATAATCTAAAGTCAACTACAATGCGACTTCAATGCTAACTCACACTATATAATATATATACCGAGTCTGTAAAGGATACTAACACTATGGCTATTGTGTTAGTAAATGATACCTTTCTGAAATCGATGAGTACCGGATACTAACACTATGGTTTCCGAGTCGGTACATGATACCAACCTGTTTGATATAAATTTATGCTAAAGTTCACCCAAATTGAGAAGTACAACAATTTCCGAACACCTGTTACTCCAGTTAAACCATACACTCTGGCCTTCATCGATATCAGCTATCACATTTCGCGGTAAGCATGACATCATTCAATTCAATATATTACAGTTAAATACTGTTTGTTGCGAAGAACTAATATATATGCAAGTATGTATTAGGTTGTGCGAACCTAGTAACAAATTAGTTCAGTTGTGACCAGAAGGATAAACCAAAGGCAGCATGAACGGAAAGTATAATCTCATGCACATTCGTTACCTGCTTACTGGCGACTCATCAGTAGGAGCCGGTATTACGCCCTTTAACCACTATATATTTGGTAGAAGAATGCGGAATAATAGGACGGTAGGATCTCCTAGACGAATGTGTAAACCTGTAATAGTGAAGCTAAAATAATCTAAAGTCAACGGCAATGCGACTTCAATGCTAACTCACACTATATAATATATATACCGAGTCTGTAAAGGATACTAACACTATGGCTATTGTGTTAGTAACTGATACCTTTTTGAAATCGATGAATACCGGATACTAACACTATGGTTTCCGAGTCGGTACATGATACCAACCTGATGGATATAAATTTATGCTAAAGTTCACTCAAATTGAGAATTACAACAATTTCCGAACACCTGTTACTCCAGTTAAACCATACACTCTGGCCTTCATCGATATCAGTTATCACATTGCGTGGTAAGCATGTCATCATTCAATTCAATATATTACAGTTAAATACTGTTTGTTGCGAAGAACTAATATATATGCAAGTATGTATTAGGGTTTGCGAACCTAGTAACAAATTAGTTCAGTTGTGACCAGAAGGATAAACCAAAGGCAGCATGAACGGAAAGTATAATCTCATGCACATTTGTTTCGTGTTTACTGGCGTCTCATCAGTAGGAGCCGGTATTACGCCCTTTAACCCCTATATATTTGGTAGAAGAATGTGGATTAATAGGACGGTACAATCTCCTAGACGAATGTGTAAACCTGTAATAGTGAAGCTAACATAATCTGAAGTCAACGACAATACGACTTCAATGCTAACTCACACTACATAATATATATACCGAGTCCGTAAAGGATACTAACACTATGGCAATTGTGTTAGTAACTGATACCTTTTTTGAAATCGATGAGTACCGGATGCTAACACTTTGGTTTCCGAGTTGGTACATGATACCAACCTGATGGATATAAATTTATGCTAAAGTTCACCTAAAATGAGAATTACAACAATTTCCGAACACCTGTTACTCCAGTTAAACCATACACTCTGGCCTTCATCGATATCGTTTATCATATTTCGCGGTAAGCATGACATCATTCAATTCAATATATTACAGTTACATACCGTTTGTTGCGAAGAACTAATATATATGGAAGTATGTATTAGGTCTTGCGAACCTAGTAACAAATTAGTTCAGTTGTGACCAGAAGGATAAACCAAAGGCAGCATGAACGAAAAATGTATAATCTCATGCACATTCGTTTCGTGCTTACTGGCGACTCATCAGTAGGAGCCGGTATTACGCCCTTTAACCACTATATATTCGGTAGAAGAATGTGGAATAATAGGACGGTACAATCACCTAGACGAATGTGTAAACCTTTAATAGTGAAGCTAACATAATCTAAAGTCAACGACAATGCGACTTTAATGCTAACTCACACTATATAATATATATAACAAGTCTGTAAAGCATACTTACACTATGGCAATTGTGTTAGAAACTGATACGTTTTTTGAAATCGATGAGTACCGGATACTAACACTATGGTTTCCGAGTCGGTACATGATACCAATCTGATGGATATAAATTTAAGCTAAGGTTCACCCAAATTGAGAATTACAACAATTTCCGAACACATGTTACACCAGTTAAACCATACAGTGTGGCCTTCATCGATATCAGTGATCACATTTCGCGGTAAGCATGACATCATTCAATTCAATATATTACAGTTAACTACTGTTTGTTGCGAAGAGCTAATATATATGCAAGTATGTATTAGGTTTTGCGAACCTAGTAACAAATTAGTTCAGTTGTGACCAGAAGGATAAACCAAAGGCATGAACGGAAAGTATAATCTCATGCACATTCGTTTCGTGCTTACTGGCGACTCATCAGTAGGAGCCGGTATTACGCCCTTTAACCATCATATATTTGGTAGAAGAATATGGAATAATAGGACGGTACAATCTCCTAGACGAATGTGTAAACCTGAAATAGTGAAGCTAACATAATCTGAAGTCAACGACAATACGACTTCAATGCTAACTCACACTATATAATATATATACCGAGTCTGTAAAGGATACTAACACTAGGGCTATTGTGTTAGTAACTGATACCTTTTTTGAAATCGATGAGTACCGGATACTAACACTATGGTTTCCGAGTCGGTACATGATACCAAACTGTAGGATATAAATTTATGCTAAAGTTCACCCAAAATTGAGAATTACAACAATTTCCGAACACCTGTTACTCCAGTTAAACCATACACTCTGGCCTTCATCGATATCAGTTATCACATTTCGCGGTAAGCATGACATCATTCAATTCAATATATTACAGTTAAATACTGTTTGTTGCGAAGAACTAATATATATGCAAGTATGTATTAGGTTTTGCGAACCAAGTAACAAATTAGTACAGTTGTGACCAGAAGGATAAACCAAAGGCAGCATGAACGGAAAGTATAATCTCATGCACATTCGTTTCGTGCTTACTGGCGACTCATCAGTAGGAGCCGGTATTACGCCCTTTAACCACTATATATTTGGTAGAAGAATGTGGAATAATAGGACGGTACAATCTCCTAGACGAATGTGTAAACCTGTAATAGTGAAGCTAACATAATCTAAAGTCAACGACAATGCGACTTCAATGCTAACTCACACTATATAATATATATACCGAGTCTGTAAAGGATACTAACACTATGGCTATTGTGTTAGTAACTGATAACTTTTTCGAAATAGATGAGTATCGCATACTAACACTATGGTTTCCGAGTCGGTACATGATACCAACCTGATGGATATCAATTTATGCTATAGTTCACTAAAATTTAGAATTACAACAATTTCGGAACACCTGTTACTCCAGTTAAACCATACACTCTGGCCTTCATGGATATCAGTTATCACATTTCGCGGTAAGCATGACATCATTCAATTCAATATATTACAGTTAAATACTGTTTGTTGCGAAGAACCAATATATACGCAAGTATGTATTAGGTTTTGCGAACCTAGTAACAAATTTGTTCAGTTGTGACCTGAAGGATAAACCAAAGGCAGCATGAACGGAAAGTATAATCTCATGCACATTCGTTTCGTGCTTACTGGCGACATATAAGTAGGAGCCGGTATTACGCCCTTTAACAACTATATATTTGGTAGAAGAATGTGGAATAATAGGACGGTACAATTTCCTAGACGAATGTGTAAACCTGTAACAGTGAAGTTAACATAATCTAAAGTCAACGACAATACGACTTCAATGCTAACTCACACTATATAATATATATACCGAGTCTGTAAAGGATACTAACACTATGGCTATTGTGTTAGTAACTGATACCTTTTTTAAAATCGATGAGTACCGGATACTAACACTATGGTTTCCGAGTCGGTACATGATACCAACCTGTTAGATATAAATTTATGCTAAAGTTCACACAAAATTGAGAATTACAACAATTTCCAAACTCCTGTTACTCCAGTTAAACCATACACTCTGTCCTTCATCGATATTAGTTATCAGATTTCGCGGTAAGCATGACATCATTCAATTCAATATATTACAGTTAAATACTGTTTGTTGGGAAGACCTAATATATATGCAAGTATGTATTAGGTTTTGCGAACCTAGTAACAAATTAGTTCAGTTGTGACCAGAAGGATAAACCAAAGGCAGCATGAACGGAAAGTATAATATCATGCACATTCGTTTCGTGCTTACTTGCGACTCATCAGTAGGTGCCGGTATTACGCCCTCTAACCACTATATATTTGGTAGAAGAATGTGGAATAATAGGACGGTACAATCTCCTAGACGAATGTGTGAACCTGTAATAGTGAAGCTAACATAATCTAAAGTCAACGACAATGCGACTTTAATGCTAACTCACACTATATAATATATATACCGTTTCTGTAAAGTATACTAACTCTATAGCTATTGTGTTAGTAACTGATACCTTTTTTGAAATCGATGAGTACCGGATACTAACACTATGGTTTCTGAGTCGGTACATGATACCAACCTGATGGATATAAATTTATGCTAAAGTTCACCCAAATTGAGAATTACAAATACCTGCTACTCCAGTTAAACCATACACTCTGGCCTTCATCGATATCAGTTATCACATTTCGCGGTAAGCATGACATCATTCAATTCAATATATTAAAGTTAAATACTGTTTGTTGCGAAGAACCAATATATATGCAAGTATGTATTAGGTTTTGCGAACCTAGTAACAAATTAGTTCAGTTGTGACCAGAAGGATAAACCAAAGGCAGCATGAACGGAAAGTATAATTCCATGCACATTCGTTTCCTTATTACTGGCGACTCATCAGTAGGAGCCGGTATTACGCCCTTTAACCACTATATATTTGGTAGAAGAATGTGGAATAATAGGACGGTACAATCTCCTAGACGAATGTGTAAACCTGAAATAATGAAGCTAACATCATATAAAGTCTACGACAATGCGACTTCAACGCTAACTCACACTATATAATATATATATCGAGTCTGTAAAGGATACTAACACTATGGCTATTGTGTTAGTAACTGATACCTTTTTTGAAATCGATGAGTACCGGATACTAACACTATGGTTTCCGAGTCGGTACATGATACCAACCTGATGGATATAAATTTATGCTAAAGTTCACCCAAATTGAGAATTACAACAATTTCCGAACACCTGTTACTCCAGTTAAACCATACACTCTGGCCTTCATCGATATCAGTTATCACATTTCGCGGTAAGCATGACATCATTCAATTCAATATATTACAGTTAAATACTGTTTGTTGCGAAGAACTAATATATATGCAAGTATGTATTAGGTTTTGCGAACCTAGTAACAAATTAGTTCAGTTGTGACCAGAAGGATAAACCAAAGGCAGCATGAACGGAAAGTATAATCTCATGCACATTCGTTTCGTGCTTACTGGCGACTCATCAGTAGGAGCCGGTATTACGCCCTCTAACCACTATATATTTGGTAGAAGAATGTGGAATAATAGGACGGTACAATCTCCTAGACGAATGTGTAAACCTGTAATAGTGAAGCTAACATAATCTAAAGTCAACGACAATACGACTTCAATGCTAACTCACACTATATAATATATATACCGAGTCTGTAAAGGATACTAACACTATGGCTATTGTGTTAGTAACTGATACCTTTTTGAAATCGATGAGTACCGGATACTAACACTATGGTTTCCGAGTCGGTACATGATACCAACCTGATGGATATAAATTTATGCTAAAGTTCACCCAAATTGAGAATTACAACAATTTCCGAACACCTGTTACTCCAGTTAAACCATACACTCTGGCCTTCATCGATATCAGTTATCACATTTCGCGGTAAGCATGACATCATTCAATTCAATATATTACAGTTAAATACTGTTTGTTGCGAAGAACTAATATATATGCAAGTATGTATTAGGTTTTGCGAACCTAGTAACAAATTAGTTCAGTTGTGACCAGAAGGATAAACCAGAGGCAGCATGAACGGAAAGTATAATCTCATGCACATTCGTTTCGTGCTTACTGGCGACTCATCAGTAGGAGCCGGTATTACGCCCTTTAACCACTATATATTGGTAGAAGAATGTGGAATAATAGGACGGTACAATCTCCTAGACGAATGTGTAAACCTGTAATAGTGAAGCTAACATAATCTAAAGTCAACGACAATACGACTTCAATGCTAACTCACACTATATAATATATATACCGAGTCTGTAAAGGATACTAACACTATGGCTATTGTGTTAGTAACTGATACCTTTTTTTTAAATCGATGAGTACCGGATACTAACACTACGGTTTCCGAGTCGGTACATGATACCAACCTGATGGATATAAATTTATGCTAAAGTTCACCCAAATTGAGAATTACAACAATTTCCGTACACCTGTTACTCCAGTTAAACCATACACTCTGGCCTTCATCGATATCAGTTATCACATTTCGCGGTAAGCATGACATCATTCAATTCAATATATTTCAGTTAAATACTGTTTGTTGCGAAGAACTAATATATATGCAAGTATGTATTAGGTTTTGCGAACCTAGTAACAAATTAGTTCAGTTGTGACCAGAAGGATAAACCAAAGGCAGCATGAACGGAAAGTATAATCTCATGCACATTCGTTTCGTGCTTACTGGCGACTCATCAGTAGGAGCCGGTATTACGCCCTTTAACCACTATATATTTGGTAGAAGAATGTGGAATAATAGGACGGTACAATCTCCTAGACGAATGTGTAAACCTGTAATAGTGAAGCTAACATAATCTAAAGTCAACGACAATGCGACTTTAATGCTAACTCACACTATATAATATATATACCGAGTCTGTAAAGGATACTAACTCTATAGCTATTGTGTTAGTAACTGATACCTTTTT